>WEKW01000048.1:276174-293158 GCA_013389905.1 Sula dactylatra
GGACAGTTTTTAGCATCGTCTCAGAATTTGAGTCAGGTCATTCTTCAGCCTCAGGGGGAAAGATTGTGTAGTCTTGTCTGAGATGTCACTGCCTAACCCAGTAGTAGTGATTTTAGCTTTTTTCGTTACCATGAAAGGCAAAAGTCTTTCTAAAAGGTAGTAAAGTTCTATTTTATTTTTTTTTCATAACTTTGGAAAAAGAGAAATATCTTCTACTTTTCTTTTCCATTTCTTGTTTAAATGGAAAAGAATCATTGGCATGAATGATGCTTGACGCAAGGTAAGTGTCAACAAATCTTTTTACTGTTTGATTCTTCTTACCAGCTGGTCAAGCAATTTCTGCTGATTCCCCAAGAAGACCAGTGGAAGGAGTGTTGCTGGACAGACAGCTTATACAAATGTAACTGGTTTAGTTGTGCTTTCACTGTTCACATTCCACTGTTAGGAATGAGGGCTGTGCTCTAATCTACATCACAAAGCTCACACAGTGGGGTTTTCTGCTTTCTTATGTGCTGTTATTTTCTAACCTGCCATTTCTGCTTCTAAAAAAAAAAATCAAATAAATAAAGGCAATAAAACCCCACTTCTTGGCACAGCCAAGTCTGAATTATCATCACTGATGGTGGGGAATAAGAAAACAATACAAATATATGATGAAAAGCAGAAAAATTTCCCTCAGGATCAGCCATCTACCTACTCTACTTGCGAGCGCCAGTTTGTTTCTTAAGCATTTGCCTGTTTGGTTAAAGATACTGGAAACATCCCAAAACCCTTTGATTGCTGGCAATCCCCGGAAAACCTTGGGAAGTTAACTTCAGAGGCCAGTTTCCAGAATATAATTTTGAACCCAGCTGCTATAAGGATTTGTGTCTCCCTAAAATGCCCCCAAACTGCTGTTCTTCACCAGAAATTATACCTGATTATTTCAGAATTGACTGAAAGAGTGAGGTCATGTGCAGTTTAGCTAGCATACCAAACAGACCCAAGTGTTTGTGAATCCAGTGTGCATGTGCATGGATTGCTCAAAAGCTTGGTTCAAAAGCCTGATGTCGCAGTCACCATCTGATCAAAAATAGTCAACACTGAATTCTGCCCTCAATTAGTTCAAGGAAATTCCCTGTAGAAAATGTTCAGGAGTGGACAGCACAGGAAGATTTGATGTAAGAGGCAGTTTGGGTTTGTGTAGGCTTCCCTTGCCTAGTGAAGTATCCTGTTTACATCCAAAGTAATTTAGGTACCTGTTCTTAAGAAGAAGAGACCTTACAGGCCCCACAACTCTGAAATCTCAACAGAATGTGAGGATATGGCTGTTCTAAGTCATGACCATCTGTGGCATGAAGAAATGGGTATAGAAAGATAACCTTCTATGGAAAAAAAAAAGAGAGAGAGAAAAAAGAAAAAAAAAGTGAGAGGATGCTGGAACAGTTTTTCTCACTTCTCAGTCAGCATTCATAGTACTACGTAAGATGGTAACAGAAATGTCCAGCTGATAAAGTAATGGAATAACAGCAACTGGAAACAGAATGTGGCTCCTGTTTGTCTGAGAACATTGTGGACATTGTCAGGTAAGCTCCCACATTACGACTGCTCAAATTCAGAAACTGAAAATTCTTCTTCAAAGCTGAATGTAACAATTGTCATTTGAATCATGATGCTACTTGTTCTGGTACTATTAGAGCTGTAGTTTGCATTGGTTTTGTACTTCAGGAGGAGAACTATCAGTTTTATTACACTGTGTCATTCAGTTCCAGATATGAGTTTTAGCTGCGATTGACCTTTCTGTTGTTGTGGTTGTTGTTTCTGATATATGTGTGTGTGTGTGTGTGTGTTCTGAGTATGTGTGTGCAGAAAGGCAGGACTTGGCCAGAAATCCTCTGAAGGGATTTAAAAGCTAGGCACTGCAGCCTCTGTCCTTGTGAGACAGGGGGAGTGACAGAGGAGTTAAAGAACTTGGGGAAGAAGATAATATGACTGGTGTCTGGCTGGAGGAGGGATGCAGATGCTGTTCTAAGTAAGACTGGGTAGAAAAAGGAAAATAAATTCACAGATTATCTGGAGAGGTTTGTGGGGTAAAGGAGCACCAGATGTTGTAACATTGTGAAGCTTGGTTTATTAAGTGGACCAAGGAAGGGCTGAGCTGTGTTGGGAAAAGCTTTGCACTCACTTTTTCACGCTCTTTCTCACATACATACATGCATGCACACACACATACACTCAGAGTCACCTGGGACCTGCCCCAGTTGCTGCTCCAATGAGTGCATACATAGACACACAGGCTGGAGCAGTGCCTGTTTATCATTCTAACATCGTGGCCAGTGTTTCATCTTTGTATTGGCAAAAATGTTCCATTATTATGGAACATTATTTTCCTAAAAACTCAATCCCTGGTGAAGGTATGAAAATAAAGCTTCCCACTTTTTTCTTTTAATCTCTGTCCTCTTTTTTGTAGCTTGGTGAGGAACTGAGAAGGTAGGTTAGTTTGAGTGGGAATTCAAAGAGTACCAATTAGTAATGGAAACAAAACCAAGCTAAACTGACGCAACAAGTCGGGTAACAGTGGTTGATGACAGGAGCTTTGTTTTAGGATGTTTCTGCTTGGAAATTTGGGCTTGTGGAGGCTACAAGCAGGAACACTGATAGAGATATTTTCTTTTTTACTATTGAGGGTCATAAATAGAGATGGACAATAATATCTTTTGGTTCTCATTTATTTATAATTTTGTCTTAAATCATGACCCCAAATAATAAATCCCTATGTTATGCAGTAAAGGAATCTGAAGTGCAAAGATCATTTGAGCAAAGTCCTGCAATGTGGTGAGTCAAACACTTCTGAATTTTTTGATCACAGTCTAATGCCTTAGGCCCAGGCCATTCTTCACCTCTCTCTTTGAGAGGAGAAAGAGCTCGACTCAATAATGTCATACCTTCCTGGGCAAAAGAGTTGTTAGACCATATTAATGTCAGTCTTAGCTTCAGAAATGCTTTCAGAGCAGCTTGCCAGGAGGAAAACTGAGTCTGATTAGTGTTGTCTTTGGACAAGGCAGCTGAGATCACCTTATTAAGAAAGATGTCTGAGACATGCCAGGCTTGAGCAAAGACTAAAAGATGGACTAGAGCAGAAGGAGACAACACATCAAACCAGATGAGTATTGGTGAGGTGGGGAAGCCAAAAGAGGCTTGCCTACATAGTTGTCCTAATGAACCAGTCAGGCCTTTTCCCTGCTATAGGGGAAGGAGAGTCTAAGTTACATTTGGCAAACTCTGTGAGAAAGTATTTTTATAATTGGTACTATCACTGATAAAAATAAATATCGTACTGTTTGTGGAGTATGAAGGGGTGATGTCAGGCCTGTTCAGGTTCTTTTTCTCTGCCTCTTCCCACTCCTCAAGAAATCGGCATGATTATAGAAAGATGCTGGAAGTTATGCTGGGCTCCATTGTATTGTGGCAATCCTTCTAGAACATGTGACTTTTTCCCTACATTTCTTTTTCCATAATCATTACACTGTGTCTGTGTATTCCTGACAGAGTTTTTGGGCAGTGTTTGGTGTCACAATTTAAAACCACTGAAGTCACTGAAATGGAATTCCTCCTTATGCCCAGGTTCTGCGGTCAAACTCAAAATCCCTTTACACATCCCGTAAATGCAATGCTGTTGGCAGACAAGTTACAACACAGTTGCCTCCCAATTAATTTGAAATTCAGTTGCAATTTTTAGTGAAGGAAAACAGGCAGACAGATCTGTAACGAAAGAGTAACACAGTCAAAGCACTACATCACAGTGGGACATGCAATGTCATTTTGAGAAGTTTTAGGGAAGGAATGGGCATTCATTAGATGTCTGAAAATATTACATGATCCTTTAAACATCTTTTGACCTTAGGAAAACACTTCGGTGAGACTGGTAAAGCATTACTTTGTTATCTTTGTGTACCAGATACAAAATCCATGTGACCTTGTACTCTTAGGTGAAGACAGGCAATTTATCACTGAGGAAGATCACAATTTGAGTTTTTCTTCTAGTTTGTATTTCTCTGCTTGTCGCTGAGGGACTAAACACACAGGGATTGAAAACGGTGCCACTGATTTTTATCATTGACGTAAATGAATACTCTGTCCAAACTGCTTTTCAAGGTGGTATTGATTTCTTTAACAAAACCTTGCTACTTTACTGGAGAGTATTATCTGCACTTCCATTACTTCAGTCATTAGAAAGTGGTGTTTCAAGAGCAAAACCACATCTAACAATATCTGCTTGCATATATTGACAATTGCATATTGAAATGAAAGGCCTTGTGAATAGGCTTACATATATTTCTGACACCCTGGGTAGGATTCACAGTTTACTGTCTCAGTGATCCATAGTTAAAAATAAACTCAGAACAGGCTGACTAAAATTTAAATGAAAGGTTACTGCAACATAGCTAAATTAGTCCAATTTAGTTTAGCATGAACTAAAAAGCTAATATAAACTAAGAAGACGACAACCCAGCTTGCCTTGGAGCAACTTGTCGTGTTGCCATAGGCAGAGTGCCCCTCGTACCTCATTCCTAGTGGTGTGTGGAGTTGCCCTTGGTGAGATTGAGAGAGCACAGCCTGGCAAGAAATGTCAAAATATCATCAACTCTGACATAAGGCAAATGCAAATAAAAAGATGGAAGAGTGTTGTAATTTTTGTTATGCAATGGCATAATAAAGGCAGCAAAATAATGGCATAACAGAGGCAGCAAAAACAATGTTGTTTTCTGTCTATAGCTCAGAGAAACACAAGGAGGAAACTAGTTTTCAGTTGCTCCTGTGAATCATTGGAAACTCTTCCTTTGCTGCTAATGGATCTGGGTAGGGTAGCTTCATCTTAAGGGCCACATGTGCAACACGAATTCAGAAATCTTGTGTTAGTGCCTGACAAGGCAAGCATGTTATCAGGGCATCAGGAAATATCACAGCAGAGTGCCGGATTCCTAGTAACACTCATCTCCTATGCAGCACGTGGTTACCTCTGAGATGTCTTTTAGTTCAAGTTTATAGCTGGGTAGAAAGAGGTATAAACAGGTAGTGATTTAGATGTCTTAAGCTGGATCTTCAGTCAGGATCCTTCTCTAATGCTTTCAATAATCAGGAGGACAAAAAGTTATTTTTCCTTTTGACTTTCCTTGCACATTTCCTACAATGAAAGTAGGGAAGAAAAGGAAAAAGATTGTGTACAAATTAAATGTAAAGGAAGTGTGAAAATGAAACAAACACATTTTCCGTGGCTTCTCCAATGTGATCTTGCAGAAAATGCAGAAATGTTTTCCCAGTGAATTAGCATTTTAAGTACTTCTTCTTTCTACATAATAAAATGTTAAAAAAATAGAAGCTTTAAATAATAAAAGAGGAAGACAAATCTACTGGGATGAGCAGAGTAGTCCCCAATTTGACTAATGTAACTGTACATTCATTCTGGACCTTTGTCAATGCACATTAAAAATACTTCATCAGTTTAACCCATTTACTTTTCTAAAAGAGTCCTGGGAGATCGTTGCTGCTAAATGAATTAAGAGACACAGTCAGACTAGAAAAGGAACCTTTGAATGTTTAATTTTTCTGTTGCATAATGCACTATGTGACACATCTCAGAAGACATCTTACAAAGCCATAGCACACTGACAGTTGAAATGGAGTGTTTTGTATGCTTGTGTCATTTTTGTTGTGAGCATATAGGTTTGGACAGAGTCTTGCAAATGCTACTATCTGTACAGGGACTACACAGTGCAGAAAGTATTTATAGCACCTGTGCATGCCTTATTCTTCTGTTATTTGTTGTTTGGTTTGTTTGTTTGCTGGGGGCGGGGGGTGGCATCTGATCTGAACTCCATTAAAGACTGGAAACAGAGTTTCAGGCATCTTTGAATCCGCCCTTTGATAAGGGCAGTGTGGATGAAGCATCAAATTTTGTTCCTAATCCTCTGGTAGTTACACATATTATAGACTTACCGGCTTATGAAGGAACGGGACTTCAGCTCTTTTGTGTTGCAGAGGGAAAGCTCTTATGAACTCCTGAAAATAAAATAAGGCAAAGACCATAATTCTGTTACCGCCAGACTCTATTTTAAAATGTTTAAATAAATGTTTCATACACCAGTAAAGCAAAATTATTTTTATACCCAAGGACTTAAAGGGAATATATGCACTTGCATGAACTGGACATTTAAGGATTTTCTTCAAACATACTTGAAATTTGACAAACAGCAATGATTCGCTGTGGGTTTTAAGGATAATTTTACTAAAAAATCCGGCACCTAGAAAAGAAAGAAAAAAATTTGTCAGGCAATTTTCACAGCTTATAGTTCTTCACCATTTTTAAAGGGCAGAAGTGGTTAGCTGCATCATACTACACTTACAAACATTATAGAGGTGAGCACAATTATCTTAGAATATTATTTTCATTGGTTTCTTCATTTGGATGTTGTTCTGTACAGAGCTACACACTGTACAGGAAAAAGGTGCTGGATGTTCAGCTGAAGAGAGAATGGGAGATTTTCTGGGTAATAAACAGTGCCTTTGCAATTTCTGTCAGATACTATGTAAGGCCTACTACAAAAAGTTTGACTTTCTGAGAGTGCTGTGGGCTGTTTTATTTTGACCAACAGTTTGCTGCACTTCTGTTAGTTCAGGTACAAAGAAATACCCTTTTGAGTCTATTTGGGTTGTGAAGGAGAAAAACTAAACTGCGGACTGACTGATGATCTACCCAGCTGTTTTGGGTAATTGTTGATGTCATTGGCAGGCAGTTCAGGAGGCATCACATTATGCTTGCTTCTACTTTATTTGAACTATAAATAGAAAACTTGAGCCCTTATGAGTGAAGTACTCCCCTTTACTGCCATTAAATAACAGGTTTGCAGCATCCCTCTGCCGCACGTGTCTGTCATAAGCAATGTGTTAGTCGTCATGGATGTCTGTACCTATTGCAGACCTTTTTCAAAAGCTGAAGGAGATTGCTCAGCAGCAATTACATTGTCATTCTTCTTAAAGTCAATCCAAAGTTTTCTTCTTTTCTTTTCCCCCCCTTTTTCAAAAATTCTAACTTCGGGCTATCACTACCCCTCTTCTACTGAAATCAGTGGTAGTTTTGTACCTGGAAAAGGTGAAACATCAGATCCTGAATTTTCTTGAGGAAAAAATGCCCAAATAGATTTGCCACAGAAGTCAGAATGTATGACAGTCCGTCCTTTATTGTCCTGCAAAACATTTTTGAGTCTTATATTTAGTATCCAGACACAGTGACCTAAGAGGACACTTTCACTCATTCTTGATATTTTACTCTAGTTGACTGCTTAAGTGGAAAGGGGAGATAAAATAGTTTTCTGTTTGATTCTTCAGCACAATGCCGCTAACTTCACCACTGCATTTGAGGTTAGGATCAATAGACGTGGAAGGAACATTCTCTGTCCTGTCCCTCACTTCTATCATAATGTTTTCTTGCATCTTCTGTCTGTAGGTATAAAACTATCTGTTGATTCTTCCAAATAAAAACTGCATCATAAATATTTATTTTGCATTTGGATTATTTTTATAAGGTTTACTGTTTAGGTCTCAAAAAGGAACAGGTGACATGAGTTCCCTGTGTACAACATCAAGGTCAGTTACAAGTCTGGAAGGGAGATTTTCCTTTATAGAGAGACTAAAGTGAAGTGTCCTTAATTACTCTGGGCGTTTGCATTGTTTGGCCAGTCGGTTCACATCCAAACTTCACTTGTGTTGGGAGTTCAGGGCCTAAAGCTGGGCCCTGCTTAGTGTTAAATTTTCTCCACAAATCCAATAAGAATTGAATATTGAAGGATTCTTCCTACACCGTTACTAAAAATGAGAATAATTTAATAATGGTTTTCGCTTTCACTCTTTATTGTTTTTCTTTTAACTGGATGTGCTTGGCTCCTATAGAAACGGAAGACTAATGGAAATAGCTAATTGCAATATAGAGACTTCTGTAAAAGCTTTCTCAGAAAGTTCTGTTAATGCACGCAAATACTGGATATCTGAGTAGTGTCCGACTTTCCACATTCCATTATGTGGAATAATAGCTCATTCTTCCCAGAGTGCACACAGTAGGACTTGAAGTCTTATTCCACTGACTTATTTTCAGACTTTATCAAAAACTCAACATTTAGCTCACGCTTGATAAAAGTTTTGTGAAGCTTCATAAATCTTTTCTGTTCTTGAGCTCAACCTTAAGTGGGCTCCAGTGAAGGGTTTTATATATCAGTATTACTGTGCAACCAAACTGAGATTTTTCGCAGAAGTGATGTGATTTTTAGCTTGAGTAATTGACTGAATATAACTGCAAGCTTTTAGATGAATTTGGATCTAAAGCTCAGAGAGAATGAAATGAGATGGACCTTTGCATTCCTCCACCAAAAAAAGCCTCTGAAGTGTACTACAGTCTAATGACAGAACACTCTTCTTGCTCCTGTAATACAGCTACCAAGTTAGAAACAGTTGGTTTAAAAATATTGGGAATTTTATATTTGCTGAATGAGAATTCTTCATGTGATAAAGCATTAAATCTCTATCAAAACCTAATAGATGTTGCATGACAATAAAAAATGGAATTTTAAACTTTGGTGGCAGTTTAGATTTTCCTCAAATGCTATCCCCAGGTTTTACATCTACACCTGCAAAAGCAGAAAGTAAAGTTAAATCTGGGCAGGTTTTCTTTTTGGATTGTTTGCTAAATATATGATGGAATTCTTTCAGATTAAATTGTTCCCTGGCAGTGTGCTTTGGGAGGTTCCCCCTCCACATCAGAAAAGTGATCTTCCTCTGAAAGGCACAGATACAATCTACTACAGAAGTGTATTTATTAAGCTTTATGTATATTAGAATGATACAGAGCATACAACACAGAACTAGATTCTGGAACATGATCTCATGGCAATCAGATGACAATAAATGGTATATAAATTATTATTGCTTACTTACAGAAGTCCAGACAGGACATTTGCTCCTCTGCCATTGCCAAGAAAATTAATCTTGATTTGTGTAATGCTTCCAACTTCCATTTTATTGAATTGTGGCTGATGAAGCTGATGCATTTGATGTACCCCTGAACAGATAAAAAATAAAACTAAAACCAACTTAAGAATAGTTTTTGTATCTTGCAATAAAAGACCATATTTCCACTAATTTATATCGCTGCGATGGGAATTTTTAAGAGAATAAATTGGTTTGATTTGCCTTAGTTATCTCATACTTTTTATTATGAAGAATCAATTTTGATGAAATAATTTTTCATTTTTATAAATCAAGCATTGTATCAGTGGTCATGTAATACAACACTGTCCCATATACTTTTCAATAATTGAAAATCTTAATTTAGATTTGTTTTCATTGGGCTAAAATTAAGTTTAATTCCCTTGCTACCTTTGTTTTACACTTAGTAGGGTCCACTAACATGAATGGATTTATTTCTACATTTAGGTCAAAGAGAGAGGTGTGTACATCTACTGTATATTGGGTAGTTTTGGAGTTGAAGCAAAGTTTTTGTTTTTATTTTATTTTATTTTTTATTTTATTTTATTTTATTTTATTTTATTTTATTTATTTTGTCCACAAAGGCTTGATTCTTAACTCACTGAAGTCTCAGAATGTAATGTCCGATGTAAACAACTGAAGCCAGAAATCCTAGAAGGGGTGAGAATGGAACAAAAGGAAAAGGAATGGTGATTGTGGAAGCCCCAAAAGAAGCAACTGAACAGAAAGGTTGTGATTAATTTGAGGCTGACTGACAGAAAGGTTGTGATTAATTTGAGGCTGACTGACAGCCTGAACTTGAAGAAAGTACATTGGCAATTCAAAAAGTTATGTATAAGATCAAGGAGAAACTTGTGCCTTCTCCCATGAATTTGACCTCGGGTAACATCATGTTCCTTTAAGATGTTCAGCACTTCGCAGCCCTGCATACTTCCTCCGTGGTGGGGTGACTGGCTGAGGTGTGGTAGCCTTAGTTGGCATGTGCCCTGTTATGCCTACTAGAGGTGCCAGGGATGGAGTACTCTATAAGGGCAACCTTCTGGCCAAACACCAACAGCCCTTTGCTTAGAAGTAATAAAGATCTGTTAACTGTAAACAAAGGAAATTACTTAGGATGCCTTGAATAGTTAGAGTGTGGGGAGCTTCAAATGCTTCCCACAAGGAACCAACTGAGCTAGTAGCTCTTCCCAGGAGGAAGTTCAGTCTTCTCCCAGGATAGGTAAGCTGCTCCAGACTAAATCCATGGGTCCTTGGGCAGAGGCTCTTGACAAGGAGTGCCAAGGGAGTTTTCTTGTTTTTTCTTCACTTGTACATCTGCATATGGTCCAGGGATACCTGTACTGTGACTTCATGAAATGTGGGTGTAACTGAGCTAGCTCAGGCATTGGTGACAGCAAGATTGGATTGGAAGTTGTGTGGCCTCTCTGCAAACATATACCCACTTTTCTGAAGTGAGATTGTGACAGAACCACTAAACTAATCCTCAACACAACAGTAATTTTAAAATCAGAGATGTGTTCACAAAACTGTGAAGGTGAACTGTGTTCCTTGGAAGTGCCCACCAGCAATAGTCATGGTCAAAAGCAACATTTGTGAGTGCTCCTTAATCAGAGAATTACTGGCCCTGTGAAGCACAGCAGATTCAGCAAACAGCACAGTGGGCTCGAGGGTCTTGGCTGTGACATAACTGCCATGCCAGTTAGCCCAGAATTGTGATTAACCACCATCTGCATTCTTCTGCAGAACAGATGTTGCTTAAATCTTTTATTTGAGGTCTTAACTTATTTAGTGTTGGATTCCTGTGAGGCCTTGCACTTGCATTATCATGTTTTTAAGCACTGCTTTATGTAGAGGACAGTCTGCATTTCTGCTTTCTAGACAAACAGCAACTTACATGCTTACAAACTTAATTCTGATGTTCCTTTCTCCTGATGCGTTTACATTGCTGACTTCCTATTCTTGTAGGATATGTTGTCGGCACTCTTGAAGTACAAATAGTTTGGGAGAGATGGGAGAGAGGAGCTATTTATGTATCACTGAAGTACAGGAATCAGTCTTACTATTTTCACAATTATTTGTTAACCGTTTTACAGACATACCCTGAAGAGAGGACTTTTTTCAGAGGGACATCAAAAAATGCAGGTGTGTCTAAAAGAAGTGGTTAATGAGGAGAGCAAAAAAGGAAATTTTGGGGCATGGTAAAAGATGAGAGTAAAACTACAGTGCTATACCTCAGCTTATGTGAATGTAATTTCCCCAGTACGCATATTTGCTTGGTGAGGTGTTGCACTCTTACTGAAAATAATAATCAATGATTGTGGAAAGTTTTAATTTCATGCTGCTTCTTTTAAAAGAATTTGAGGCAGTGTGATTTCCGTGAATTTTAGGGGAAGTTATGATACAGTTATGGTACTAACTGTTGAATTTAATAGATTGTCACACAAGGATCAAATCAAGTTGAAAGAAATTTAAGTTGTAGCTGCCACGCGGACTATGACAGCTATAACTGCAGAGACGGATGATCCAAATGGTTTGGCTTCAAAGGCTTTCATTTTCCTGCTCCCTTGAATCTGTTCAAACAATCTCAGGCAATCTTTTCTGCTTACCTTCCATAATTAGCTGTCACAGAAATTTTGGAGTGAATTTTACAGAGGGAGCAACATTCCCACTGTCAGAATATTCTACTGTCATTCCAGGGTATTGCAAAAGGGATGTGGAGGAATCCCTGAAGAAAAGATCTGTTGTCCCCTAGGTGTTTCTTTATGAAAAGTTTGAACTTGTTCATTTACAAGATTTTAATGAAGATGTATATTTTTGCAGCATTTATACCATAAATAAAGCAAGCATTTACACGCAAAACGTCATGACGCTCTTGTTGGTAGCCATAAGCAGATGTTGTTGGTTCAATTTTGCAGATACTTATCTGTCTGCATAGCATTCTGCAAAATCTTTGAGAAAAAGAGAATAATGAAAAATTAATGCTTGATTTGGGCGTTAACATAATACAAGTTCTTTCTAGCTTTCTCCAGAAAAATCTTTTGGGTAAGTAGATGCAAATATTGAAAAGCTACTGTATAGTACAACAAAGATTTACAACTCTCTCTAATTCTACGATTAAATGTTTACTATTTAGAAAAAAATCCTTGCATATATTCTCACAAGAAGTATTAAACAGGGAAGAAATCTCCCTGTAATGGAAACTGTATTAAGCTGAGATGTTGCACTGGAATTGGAACATTATATGAAAAAAATCAGTTTAGCTGAAAGTTTATAATGAGCTGAAATGCTGAAAGTCAATGATAACTGTTTCCTCCAGAAGGTACTACAAATCACAGAACAGACTGTAGCTTCTGCTTTAAATGAGTGTATATTTGTACACGAATTTCATATGTGTACAATTATAGGCAAAATATCCACCAGTCTGTAATGAAAATAAACATGGCTAGCAGAAACTTGGCAAAATAACTATACCATAGGTAAAGTACATTTTCCCTAAATAGAAACAGATTATTCCAGAAAATAAAAATTCTGGGACATTATTTGGAAGCAATACAGACGTGAAAGGCATCAGTACTATTTCTGTGACTCAGTAACCCAATTAGCATTGACGTATATAAATGACCCATTTGTGCTGAAGGCTATTATTCAGCTCCCTTTCTTTTGAATGCTGTATTACTGCATCCATAATATTCTATGTTTATGGGCCCATATATAGCAGGATTAACTAGAGAAGAAAAAGATACAGAACGTATACTGACATCCTTGTGAAATAATGATAGCAGAGATGCAGATTCTGCCACCAAGCATATAACTGAAATGGACAGTTCAATGAACTTGAATCTTCAGATGTCTTGGAACAATCTTGGGAGATTTTGCTTTCTTCCAAAATCATTCCTTTTTTTTTTATTGGTCAGCTGAAGAGGACAGTAGTATGAAAGAATGAACAGAACTTTGGCAAGAGCCATGTTCATATCTCTAATAGCAAAAGAGATTGTCACAGAATGTTCAACGGCACATTTCTGCCTGATTTTCACGTTACTAGTGAAACTAAAATAATTATTTTAGTTATATTTCTAATAATCATTATAAGGAATGGGCCAGATTACGGTTACCAGGCTATTTTTATACTTCTCCAAGTGGAGCTCTAAGTGGGTGCAAATTACCTCTGTAACTTAACATATCTAAGTATATGCATCCCATTATTAGAAACATATAAAAGAAGGGTTGACAGAGAAACGCTTGCACTAGCAGAGCTCACTGCAAATTCATTATTCCCAAAGTTTTACTTTTTTTTCTCCCTTCTAGAAAACAGTGGAGAGAATTTGATGCTAATGAAAGGCAGATTTCACAGCACTGGAGCCTAGAATTCTGTTTACACGGTGTACAGCTTTGGTGAGTATTTCTCTGACAATTCAGTCAACATGCCTCTACTTGAATCGTGAGTCTATGTGGAATCTCTGTTCACAGCCTGTAAGTCCTTATTTAGCTTTTACTCAAAACTTCTTCACACAGGCTAAGATCAAAATCAGCTGAAATTCTTTTGTTTAATATTTGAGTGAAAAATTCAATAGCCTCTACTTCCACACACAAGATTTTTGAGCATCCACTGCAGCTGCCAGTGAGGGTCATGCCCGTAACATTGGCAGTTAACATTGTCAACATTGGCTGGCTTGAAATTACCAGCTCTTTATCTGGGCTCTGAAACAGCTGTTAAGGGGCAGTGATTTCTGGCAAGTTGTGATGAGCTGGAATTAAAAGTAAAGTCAAGTCATCCTGTTTTCAAATCCACGTACATTCTCCTACACTCCAACTCCCACATATATACACATTCTTGAAGAAATCTCTGTTTGAAGTAGAAATAGTTTTCAGCAGCATGGAATATTTAATCAAAGCCTTAGTCACTTAGGCCACACATAAATGGGTCAAACTGCAGCTTGAGGTGCCTTCTCCTAACTCCGACCTTTGTGCAGAGACATTTGTGGTATGGATAGCTGCTGCTAGAGTTGTCTGCGCTAGTTCCTTGGCTCTCATTCCTGCAAAGCTGCCAGGTGCAGAAAGAAGTACATGGTGTAACTCTGACCTTGTCTATGTAACAGTGATCCAGAGGGTTTCCTTTTAAGTCACTGTCTGCACAGAAAGGGAAACAGAAGGGCATGTTTGCATACATTTGTAGGTGGGGTAGACCTTGGTGTACTTAGCTGGAATCCCACCAAAACATAGCTGTGAGATATGATCTCTCTGCAGTGTAGTCTAGGGTGCAGCTAAGGTCATCTAGGCTCATATCTGTCCCCATTTGAAGCTGATCAGAATATGAGAGAACAGAAAATAACACACAATTGTCATCAGCATTTTTCCTATCTTTGTAAATTGACAACTCAAAATGCAGCAACGTTGACTAGCTCTGCTCTTATTCCCTATTGGAAAATAACCTCATGAAGCCAAAACATTCATGGATGGGTAAAGATAAAAGAGGTTTCTAACAATTCTTTCTTGTCTTCCCTTTCACCTGTATAGAAATGCACATCCAGCTGTCCCAAATTCTCTTCTATGAAAAATGACTAGAACCTAGGGACGTTTTCTCAGATGAGCTGGTGTTATATGCAGTCTTGAAAGACAGAGTTCTAGAAATCCAGGGTTTCTCCATAGCGTGCTACCAGGGCTGTTGTTTTCAAATAGATTTTCCAGAGCTATCAAATATGAGATTAAAAGTCATGTAATTGAGACTATTCCTGTGATTCCAACTAATTTAAACATACATGGATACAATGTAGACCTTTGTATGGCGAGTAGAGATAATTGCAGTGAACTGGGCAGACCGTCTGGAGACTCAGGTGGTTTCGCAATTCCCACTGAATCTGAAGATGCTGTACTTAAAGGGCTAATAGTACTGTTTCAAAGTCAGGGGAACAGTCTCTATGTAGGCTGTAGTCACCACAGTTTTTCTAGTTTGGATACTGGAAGATGAGAAGACCTACTCGAGTGAGTCAGTTGTGTAAACTTCCACTAAAAACATTAATGTTTAATTTTAGATTTTTTTCAACTCCAGAAGTGAACTCAGGGGTGCTACTTCTGCATTTTAAGTCTCCAGTGAACTAGGTCCTGAGGCTTTGATTCAGTCCTTATTCATGTCTGATTCAGTCAGACTCCCACAGAATTTGGTGAGAAAAAACGAGTAATAATCTGTCATAAAAATTACTCAGAATACAATATGTGCATGCACCACAGTTAAAAATGTGTTCTGTTTAAACCAAACTACACAAGGCCATGTAACTCTTGAGACGCTATGAAACAGTATGAGGGTATTTCAGGGAATACTGACCACTCAGCTTGAATTACTTTTACTCCTCACACACTAGGGCTTGAAACTCAGATGAAAGACAGGTAGAATCTGGCTTTGGAGAGATCAAAAAGAGAATTAAATCTTACTTTCTGGCTGGTACAGCAAATGTCTATGGAAGAGTGGGATTATAATTATGTCATCTAGTCATTAGGACCTCCTGCAAGTATCCATAATGTCTGTGGGAATTAATACAAGGAAGTGAATGAAACGGTCCAGCTAGAGCACCAAAGAGCCCCCAGCAGCAACAGTGAACATGTTACCACCCAGTAGCAGAGATGCATAGAACAGCAGCCATCTCTGCTTCCTATGTTGTCCCTCAACAATGGTAGGATTTCATCCTGGAGGGTACCGCAGTGCGTAATATAAGGTGTCTGTTATAACTCATGACATTTGGCAGTAGGACGTTACTTTTGTCCCTTCATTAGTTACATGTTTCAGCCACCTTCTACCTGCTCTCTTGCCATCCACCTGTTAACTGTCTGTTTTTCTTCTCCTCCATTTTCCATGATAGTCTCTCCAGCAGTGTCACTCATCTGTGTTCATCTTTCTCACACCTCCTGACTGCCACATGCTTGGTCCTTCTTAGTCCATTCCCTGTTCCATTTACATTTTGTCTCTACATGCCATTATAGATTATAAATACAGAAGTAAATACACTTTCAATAGCATGTAACACTGTTTGCTCTTTCTCTCTGCTTGTTTTATCTCCTTTCACCTTTGGAAGGTTGTGGGCAATTTGAAGGATGTGTTTGTGCAGTCCAGGAGTAACTGGGACTGTTGGAGAGAATGAGAGGTTTGTCCTTACTCCTCTGACAGGCTAAGGGGTTTCTTCTTTTTTGAGACAGTTGGCAGCAATGATCCTTGTGTGAATGAAGTGCTGGAAAATGTATAAGGGGTGTCACAGTTTAAACTAGCGTTACAGTTAAAAGTAATTCTTACCAGACTTGCTTTATTTTTAAATTTCATGATAACGTAATTCACTTGAGCAGCTTTGAAAACTGCTTACACTTTTGCTTTCTGTTGTATTCAGCAGAGGTAGTGTATGTATACCTGAGGAGCGCCCAAGTGCACACTGAGGAAAGAGCAGGGATATATTTATTGTACATTGTGAGGTGAAGAAGGAAGTGGGAAGCAGCCACTCTTCTGGACATGTCCACCTTATGTCTGAATTGATTTCCACATGGAAATTCACCTGAGATTTCTTTTTTGCAAGACTGCCTCTCTAGGGAAGATTCACTATGATGCTGTGATCACGCTGGTCATAAGCTATGTGCAACCTTGATACTACAGTCCCTCCTTAAGTGGCACTTTCCTGCTTTTTATCTTTTCCTCTTTCTGGTGGCAGTATAGTATTAAGTTGCAATGGGTCATGACCTTAAAGAGAAGGAGTAAAATAACCTGGCTCCCAACTGAAATTACGGGTGTGCAGCATTCTCTCCCACACATTCTGTCTGTGTTATTTATTTCTTCTTTCGGGATCTATGCTTATTAGCACTGAGTCCTCCTGTTGCTGTTTTCAGCTCCAGCTGCTCCCATCTGTACATAGTGACACTATTCTGTGCAATGCTACTTCCTGCAACAGCAAGTTTTATTGTAACTACGTTCCCAGGTGAGAAATACACAAGAGAG
>WEKW01000049.1:10320-44694 GCA_013389905.1 Sula dactylatra
CGGGCTGGGCTCGGCTCTCCGCCATGGCGTCACGCGGCAGTGGCACGTCATCAGTCCTTCGGCCACGGGTGGGAGCGGGGACCGCGCCGTGAGGGACTCTTCTACCCCCTACGCCCGGTGCCTCCGAGGTTAAGCGGAGCTTAGTGGGAAAACACTCCACTGCGCTGATGGAGGGCCGGAGCCCGCGTCAGGATGCGGCGCCTTAGGCTGGCGGCGCCGGTGGCACAAGGGGAGTGTCGCTCCCGTGGTCGCCGAGCCCTGCGCGAAGAAGAAGTAAAACCACGCCAGGCCCAAAGCCGCCGAGAGCATATTACGGTGTTCATAAGCCAGAGCCCCCCAGTCCCGCAGCCACATGAGAGTAGTGTGGCTGCTGGTGAGCCATCCTTGATGCTGCCACAAAATGGTGGCTGAGGATGGTGTTCCCGTGAGGAGTGCCCTGGGCTGGATGCAGGCAGGATTGCTGTCCAGCTTTGAACTGCACCTGGCGGCACATGCAGCGGGGCAGGCGGTTTGGTGGCGGTCGCTGCGGGGGGCTGCGGGGTGGCAGGAGGGGCACTAGAAAAGGTGTGAGACAAGCGCTTTCATTCGAAGGCTTACACCGTCGTGCCTCTGTTAAGACAGCATAACTGGTAGTGTTGGCAATGCTTGGCACCTCTGGGGAGCGTGTGTCAGCAGTGAGATGAGGAGATATGCCCATACTTAGATATTTTCTGTATAGCCCAATTTCAGTCCTTGAAGAAATTCAACCTGTACCTTTGCAGTAATACAGGAAGAGTACTAATAAGTTTCTTGTGCTCATCTTTATCACCCTTGCAAGCATTATAAATATTAAGACTCTAGTACCAGGTCCTTTGTTATTCACTTGACTTTCTACATACTAGTCAAAACTGACCAATTAAAGATGATGACAAATAGTGAAGGGTATAGGTACACAAGATACACTAACTGAAGATAATGTGTTAGTCCAAAGAATCACAGAATCACAGGCTGGTTGAGGTTGGAAGGGACTTCTGGGCTCCATCTGGTCCAACCCCTCTGCTCAAGCAGGGCCACCCAGAGCCAGGTGCCCAGGACCATGTCCTGATGGCTTCTGAATACCTCCAAGGATGGAGACTCCACCACCTCCCTGGGCAGCCTGTGCCAGTGCTCGGTCACCCTCACAGTGACAAAGTGTTCCCTGATGTTCAGAGGGAACCTCCTACAGGTTGTGTGTCAGTTTGTGCCCATTGCCTGTGGTCCTGTCACTGGGCACCACTAGAAAGAGCCTGGCTCGTCCTCTTTGCACCCTCCCTGCAGGTATTTATATCCATTGATGAGATCTCCCTGAGCCTTCTCATCTGCAGGCTGAACAGTCCCAGCTCTCTCAGCCTTTCCTCATAGGAGAGATGCTTTCTTGTCCCTTCGTCATCCTTGTGGCCCTCTGTTGGACTCTCTCCAGTATGCTCATGCCTCTCTTGTACTGGGGAGCCCAGCACAGGACAGTCCTCCAGGTGTGGCCTCACCAGTGCTGGGTAGAGGGGAAGGATCCCCTCCCTCGACCTGCTGGCAATACTTTGCTTAATGCAGCCCAGGACACCATTCACCTTCTCTGCAGCAAGAGCACATTGCTGGCTCATGTTCAACTTGCTGTTTACCAGGACCCCGAGGTCCTTCTCTGCCATCCATTATCTTTCTCCAGACAATGACCTATACCTGCTTTTTCACCAGAATAAACTGTGGGAAGTCTGTTCAGAAGGAGGTTCCTTTCTAACCTGAAATGGCAAATGGGTTTTGTCATGAAAGGATTTAAAAACTAAACAAACCCCCAAATGCAAACTGATGAACAAAGAACATTCCACCTCCAGATTTCCCCAATATGGGAAATTACGTTTGAGCTGACAAAATTTTTGTAGATCTGTTTTAAAATCAAATTACTTTTAAAAATGCCAACATCAGGGAAGTGCTCCTTGACCAACAACAAAAAAAGCTTTTAGAGCTTATCAGTAATTTATAAAACATGACATGCATAAAAATACGTGAATCATAATTATAGGCAATGCTTGTAATGTAATATGTGAGTAGGGATTACTAGTATTTTCTGGTATGCAGCCCTTTTTCAGGTATCCACGGCTTTGACAGACTTTCTCTGTGATTGTGTTGGGCATGGTTTGTGTCTCTCTCAGATGGAAGTTTAGAGAAAGTTTTAGCCAGCACATTTCAGCCGTGTGTAGCTTGTTGCTTTGCCAAGTTTTTGAGAGAAAACAATGGAATAGCCACTGGTGGTGACTGCTCTCCCCCACTCCTCCTCCCTTTGCTCCCCCCACGGCTCCTTTATATTATGTTAGAGTGGAGAAAAAGAGCATCATTCCTTCTGTTTTCCATGTTAAAAACAAACAATCGAAACAAAAACCCTAGGTTTGTCAGTGTTAAGCTTGAAAGTGTGACAGAGAAATGCTTCACACACACACCCCCTTATGCACACACCTGCTTGCACATGCTTGTTTGAGATTTTTCAGATGTTCATGGTTGAACAGGCTGTGAATTCTGTGGTTCCCTTGTGTGACTGGATTGTGCATACATCCGTGCCCCTGTACGGTTACACACCCTTCCCCACAACCTGGAGGGAAAAAGTGACAGGAAGAACCTGAGAGATAATGAGGTGTCTCATTGCCTTCCAGATCAAATGGAAGAAAAGATCATGAGGATAGAAGGAAAAAAGCCAGAAGAGAGGAATTCTTGGGACAAGCTCTCATGAGATGAGGGCTAAGATGGGAAAGCATCTAAGCCTGGGACAAGCTGAGCAAAAAAAAAAGCTTGGCCTCAATTTTGACTGAAGAGGATAAATTTAAGACTAGGTGAAAGATAAGTATATGAGGATGGGAACTAGCCAGGGAAACTACGTTACTTGTCAGCACACCATAATACTTGATAAAAATCTGGTGAGGATGAAGAAGGAATAAATTTTGCTGGATAAAGAGACAGCATGCAGAAGGAATGGACAAAGTGCTGCATAGGAGTTCATTAGGTGAATACTGGCGCACTGAATGAGGTGCAAGTCCTATGGAAAATGAGCCTGTGATCATGCAATTAAAAAATTACATCACAATGCATGTCACAGAAGTCAAATTACCATTGCACATTATAGAACTTCCTACTTTTAATGACTGAGTAATAGTGTTATTTTAGTAGGAGCTTGTCTATAACTTAAGTAGAAAGACATTTCAAAACACCAAATACTAAGAAGTAGCTTTGAAATATAGTTAGGATTTACATAGCTGTAACTGGACTGTGGTAAGGGTAAACTTCTAAAGCACTTAATTAGCCATTTACACTTAAGCTATATAATAATTTTGCAAATGTGCACAGTGAGTCCAACCATTAAATTAATAAAACATTGTAGGTAAAGTTTCAGAATAAAACAGTATTTCTGCCTCTGCAAAATCTGAAGAAAAACAGAAAAATTGTCAACTCCATGCATTTTGTTCAAGTTTAAAATACTGGCATTCAGTTTTTTTGCAACACTGCAACTGAAATGGTAATCTGTTTGGTTAGGAAAGAGAATTCCATGGTGTGAAGTGCATAGCTGGATATATAAAAAGAATATAGCCCGATTCATAGAATCAGAGAATGTCCTGAGTTGGAAGGGACCTGCAAGGACCATCGAGTCCAACTCCTGTCCCTGCACAGGACAACCCCAAAATTCACACCATGTGAATTTTGTCACAACTGTACTGACTTTTGATTCTATTTTTGTCCAGCCCTCTCTCTCTAGCCCTGTCATAAACATCCTTGATGACAAAAGCTGTTCTTGGTCATCCCCTCTGCTTTTTGAAGCCCTTCTCACCTTTACCTTACTGTGAAGCTAAGACTGGACATTTATTATTTGAGAACTGAGAATAGTCTGCATAGAATTTTAAAATTTGGCAGAAATTTTTCCAAGTGCTAGGATCTCAATATAATGTAACTTATTCCAATAGGACTGAAAAGGCTTTGGTGTTTCTATTTGAATAATCAAAATATTACACTGTCACTCCAGCTTATTTCAACCTTTCACATTCTCCTTTCCTAATGGGCATTCTCTTCGCCTGTCCCAGAGCCAGTTAGAGTTTTGGCCTTGTTTCCTGCAAAAAAAATCCACCTGTTACATAAATGTGATAGTCTTCTGAAAAGTTAGGCTCCATCTTGTAAATCTTGCATTTGCTTGGTGCGTGTTACTTAACACATGGCAGTAAGCACATGTTCAGCGGATTAAGGAATTCTTACGATTTCTTCTAGCTAACATGATAAAATAAATACTCTTAGAAGCAGTGAAGCAAGAAGGTCTCAATTTCTTTTGATCTATGTCATCTTTTGGTTTGATTCTCAGTGGTCTATAATGCACTATAATACCACTTGACTAAAAACAGTAAGTTCGTCTCTTGCTCTTGCTCTGTATTTGTCTAGGGGAGTCCCAGTCATGTATTCAAGCTGTAGGTGCCACTGCCTCAGTAGGGAACAACCAATCTTACAGTTTCTTACTTGCACAGATGTGCTGACCAGAACCTTAAACTCTCCCAACATAGAAGACTTTAGTACTTAATTTCATTCCTTACTACAAGAAGCGCTAAAGCTCTTAATACTTGAAACAAACAAACAAACATGGTAAAATTCCTGGAGACGCAAACTTCTCAAGATGTAGACATTCTAGCAGGGATTTGGGAAGAAGCAGTGGTAATACTTCCACCAAGTTACTAGCAGTGCTCTAGTTCCATGCTAGAGTTGTGCTGAATTTAAGCCATGTAATTAACTTCAGTCTCATGTGAAAATTAAAAAAAAAAATCAGGATGATATACTGGGAATCACATTTCTAATTAATACTAAGTGAATTCAATTACTCCCTTTTGGAAAACCTTAGTATCATTTAGTTCATATCATTCATATCATATTCAGTATCATCATAGTTCAGATGCTTCAACCCTTTTCATAGCTAAAGAAGTATAATAGCATCAATATTAGAGTAGAGTAGAGTAGAATAGAACAGAATAGAACAGTTCAGCTGGAAGGGACTTGCAATGATCCAACTGCCTGACCACTTCAGGGGTGACCAAAAGTTAAAGCATGTTATTAAGGGCATTGTCCAAATGCCTCTTAAACACTGTCAGGCCTGGGGCATCAACCACCTTTCCAGGAAGCCTGTTCTAGTGTTTGACCACCTTCCCAGTAAAGAAATGCTTCCTAACGTCCAGTCTGAACCTCCCCTGATGCAGCTTTGAACCATTCCCAGATGTCCTGTTCCTGGATCCCAGGGAGAAGAGATCGGCACCTCCCTCTCCACGTCCGCTCCTCAGGAAGCTGCAGAGAGCAATGAGGTTGCCCCTCAGCCGCCTCCTCTGCAAACTAGACAAACACAGAGTTTTTGTCTAGGACTAGAATGTTACTAGAGAAGTGATACATTAACAATAATGCTCAGCAATTAAGTTGTCAAAAACCTATATAAGCATTAGTCCTACACCTTAGTGGGATTAAATGGCAGTTAAGTATTACCACATCCATTTTTACTGAAGAAGATTATAGGGCTCATGTAGATTAAATGTGAAGATAGTTTGCAGTTTATGCTAGCATAAAGCAACAGCAGTGTTGCTTGGGAGGTCATTTTAATTGACCTTAAAGGATTTGTTTCAGCATGACACCATCAGTTCAGGCAACACTGGTCTTTCTTACACAACTTCCTCAGGACTGCACAGAACATCAGCAATATAGATCTGTGGTGTAATGGCTTCCACACCTGACCTCACTGACAAGGTCTTGTACTCATCAGAGCGGAATGATGTGAGCCTAGAGGTACACATTCCTGAGCTCTTGACCTAAGTGTGCCAGAGTGCTCAAGGGCTAATTAGTAAGGTCTTCTTTAAGTGGAGTTTTATCTTAGGATGTTCAGGTTTGAGCAAGAACGTCCTTGTTATCAAAGCCATTGCAGCGCAAAATGGTCTGTAGGTGTTAAACCCCATGTCTCTGCTAAAATCCATGTCACACATGACAGAGGTCTTGTCATGGTGCTGAAAAATACTTAGGCTGGACATAAACAGAAATGTGTCTGGTGAACAGTTAAGAGCGCTAACTGAGTCAGCCTTATGAATTCCTTGTTCACAGTGATTGACATGTGCTGTAGTGCTGTAAATTCCACTTAAGAGATGGGTGATTTTTTTCTGTTGAAAGTCTGCAGAAGAAAACTTCCTGCTCTGTCATATTTACAGTATCCACGCTGGCTGTGCTGTGTACGTTTGCTATCTCAGGTGTATCATTTGAAGTAAATATCCCCGTATTAAAAGGCTGATCCTTAAGTTCACTCTCCATTATAGTTACAATAGCTGTCAAATGTAGCTACCTTGCAGTATATGCCGTGTGAAGTGGATTTCTTAAAAATGTTTTGGGGCTATATTAGGAAGCTGGACATAATTAGTTTGACAATGCCTTCTCTTATGAATTGGTCCCCGTATATCAGGTGTGGCTTAGTGATGATTTTCTAGCTGCGTAGTTCACATAGACCATAGCATTATTTATCCTGTGCAAACATTGAAACAACATCTCATGCTTTTCTCACTGTACAGTCTGGTTATTTTTTCATTGTCTTTTATCAGGATTTTCATCAATGTTTCCCCACAGCTTCCAGATTGTTCACAATGCAGATGCAGCAGTTCTGTTCGCTGGGCTGGGCAACAGCAATCGCGTTACCCGTGCCCTGCATTCTTTACATTAGTTGTTCATGGGAAGACAAATTTAATTATAGCTAGTACTAATTTGGGACGGATGGACACTTGGTTGTTTGTCTTAAAAGCCACAACTGAGATAATAAGAAGGCCTAAGCTCCATTTGCTTCTTTCTGATGCTTTTGCTAGCAACAGTTTATATTTTGATGCAGCCCATTGCCTATGAAGGTCAGTTTGTTACAGCAGTTTACACTGATACAGCTGTTGCGGTTGGCACTTAAGATCTGAAGCAGGTGGGTTTGAGTGGGTTTTGAACCTTAAGAGTTTTTCAGTAATATTTTTGTAGCCATATTTTTATTTTCCATAAATATGTAAAACATTTAGAAACCCTGCAAGGCTTCTGACTATAACATCTTATGCAGTGAACTCCACTGGTTAACTTTAACATTTTGCTAGTGCTAAGTATAGGCTACAGATCCTTCTCATTCTGTGTTCCCCAGTATCTTCTGAAGAAGCCCTGCTTAAAATGATGGTTTTAGTGCTTCAGGAAAGGCTTAAGGCATCTTTTTTTGTTATTTGAGGCATCCTGTAAGTTCTTCTAATAATCATTATTTACAAGGGATGTTCTGAATATTTTAGATCATAGAGGGATGACTGCTACAATGTTTCTGGATTTTATTGCTATGTTCTCTGCTACAAGAGGCATACAAATTTTGTAGGTAGGAATTCCCAGCCATTATTTTTCATCTAAATGAATATTTTACAGCTTTTATAAAAGCTATAATACAGAATAATTTGTGACATGATTCTTGCTCAAAAAAAAAACCTAAAAATAAAACCACCCCACTTGTACATAAGTTGAAAATTGTTTTATTTAAATGTTTAATGGGTATAATGGTCCAGCTGAGAGGTCATAGGATTTAGCCTGTAGTTATTAAGCACTTAACATTGATATGGCTTATGTTCAGGAGGCCCATTTGGATAAAGCACAGTATCACTTATGTGAATATATGTTGAGGAAATGTGCTTCATTTAGGAAAAGATACAGCAGAGAGTAAACCTCTTTTTATGAAGCCAGTAACAATTATGAAAAGCATAGTAGAAAACATTTTGGTTCCAGCATCTCCTTCAGCCTTGGCACATTTAAAATCCATAGCGTCACTTAAATTAATGTGCTTTTTCCTTCTAGCATTTTAGGTATATTTGGACCACTGGTAGGCTCCAAATACTACATGCAAATCTCTAATGAGACCCTTTTGTGATTATTTGTATTAGAGAGGACAGAATTTTTGTTCTGGAGTAATAGAAATGAAGGAGAGTGTGTTGCATTTTCCTAATGCTTACTATTTATACACTGTTTTTCTTCTTCTGTTTTGTCTTGTTTCTTAACTGAACTTGGAGAGTTAAGACAGATCAAAGATGTGCATTGGTCCAGATAAGAGGTGAAAAAGGATCAAGAAGTGAGTCAGCAGCAGGAGTACCAATTTGGAGCGTCTGTGATAGGAGAAAGGATCGGGAGATGCCAGATAATCAGTAGGAGGGCTCTTATGCACTGCAGAGTCATGCTGAAGAATGTGGTCATTAAACTATAAAGATGATAAATGGAGATGGACAGGACCAGAAGCTATAGATTACAGCTAACTTTTTAAAAGCTGCTCATATTAAACAACTCTGATAGGGACATCTGTATAATGCTTGTCTTGTAACTGCTCCTCACATCCTTCGAAGACCTCAGTGTCCAAATACACCTTCAGAGCTAATCCATGGTTGATACAAAGAGGGTTTTAGTGCTGGCTGCAGTGTAACGGGGAGTGAGCTGTGGAATGCCACTTACTTAAGTATGACACCGGTGATAGTGAAACATGACCATGGACAGTAGAGCAGGACATAAGAAACAGAATTTGTAGGTAGAGGTCTTTTGCTAGAACAGCTGATTTAGTAGGAGAAAGTAGACAAGCTTTCAGACACGTGAGCTCTTCTTTAGTCTCAAATTAAACCATGAACTCAATTGCCTTACTGGTTTTATGGCATATCATAACATACCTCCTCATTAACCTCTCTGTTCCATAGGCAACAAACTGCCTGTTTCTCTTCCTTAACATTGTCTCCTCTCTTATTCCCTTAATAACGTCTCTTTTACTTCAAAACTGTCAACTATCTTGTCTTTTGGAGATAATCTAACTGATATGCAGCTAGCTACACTCTCAGCAATTGCTTTCTAGTTTTATTTAGCTCAGCTAATTTTATTTAGGTCCGCCACATCTATTTTGGACCTCATAATGGCCTCTGAGTGTTCAAAACCTTGTTTGTATTTTACATAAGCTTGTTTGGTTTTTTACAGCTATAGCAACTGGTTTAATGCAGCATAATAGCTCTATCTGCAAATCTAATTAATAATTTTTGAGGGATGAGAAAATGAATGAAGAAAAACTTGAACACATACTGAACCCACCAGACTGAAAACAGCAGTGACAGGAGTTTTAGTCATTTAACAACTATTACATTTAGCTTTGATTTTACCTTTGTCTTCAAGCTTTGCGATTCTACTGGTTACCATATAAGGAAGCAGTCCAAAAATGCTGATCTTCATAATCCCTAATATAGGTATGTCTTACTCTGAACTCTGTGAAGGCAAAAATGTTTCCAGGGTCATGTAACCTTTGTGACAGATCTTGATATCAGTTTCTGGTTTAGAGTGCATTTCTCATCCTTTTCTTGTCTCCTTAGGCATATTCATTGGTACTTAGACCTTTGGCTGTACTCTGGTGAGCTTAGTGGGGCAGAAGCTTGTACTTGCTGCCTTCCAGTGTGCGATCTTCTGAAATGTGCTGGGATATAGCAGGAGTAATTAGTGCAACTTCCACAGCTTTGCTTTCTCTCCTTTGCAACAACAAGGTTATTGACCATCCCAGCCTTTCTAAAACTAAGTACTGTTTATTCAGTCACACCATTTATAGGAGTAAACCTCCTGTAAAACAACAAACTGTTATCCCATCCAACTAGGCAGACTCTCAGTATTTTCATAGATCATCTGGTACCACCTCCTGGCACCACTAGGTGACCCTAGTTCAGTTCTCCAGTAGACTATGAATAAACCTGGACAAGCAAACACCCATGCTCATGTGAGGGCCACCACTGAGGTTGTTCCCAGCCCTTCTTTGTTGCCAGACCTTTAGTATCAGATCAAACCAGTAAAATGATAGCCCCCATCCCCTTGGGGTGAATCTTTAAAGCGCATAAGTCATGCACATTTCCAGTGTTGTTTTTCCTCTATCTGCTTTTCCCAACTTTCTGTTGGGACTCCTCTGCAGGACTTCTAGTTCTTTGAAAATACGTTTCACATGGCTGAGTTTGCTACAAATACATTCAGTGACAAACACCTAATGATAAATGTGTCCTTTATAATATCAAACCAGAAGTGCCTGAATATTTTGTGCCTTCTCAGCATCTGTTATAGTGCTACTTTGCAGTCTTTGAATGACCCAGGATGTTAGGACATTGCAACAGGAATATTTTTATGCTTGGTTTCAAGGTTGCCCCAGCTGTAATTACAGAGAGACATAAATCTCACTCTGCCTTTTTCCCTCACAGCTGAAACTGTCTATTTAGATTTCTCAGAGATCCTTTTCGGCAAAGACAAAAAACATACTCAGCTAATAGTTTCTGTAGGCTGTGGCCTAGCTCCCTGACTTCTTTTATCATGGAATGGAAGAGAGTAGCCAGGCCAAACAATGCTGGAGCTCAGCTGACCTGAATGAGCCTGAGACGCACTTAGTTGCCGGGCTTGCAGTGGAGTAAAAAAATATTTATCTGCATCTATATAGTGAGTGGGAATGCAGGAAAAGCTGTAAAGGAAGGGGAAATGGTTGAGAAAAAGAAAAACATGAGGTAAGCTTGGGAAAAGGAGAGGATTTATGGAAACTGAGGAGAGTCTGGAGAAAGCATAGCATAAATGAGAATAAGTGAATTTGGAAGAGAAGAAAGGCTGAAAAGAATTTCAGCTCTAAGGAGTTTTCAGAATTGGAAAAGGAATAGACCTGTAAGAATAAAAATAAAGTTTCTTTCGGGGTTCTTGGCGATGAGGTGACAATGATGTAGTGAAGAGGGGAGAGACAAAACCAAGGACTTCGGCGGGGACACGAAGTGAGATGAATTTTAAAAAGGCTTCAGTGCTGAGGCTGAGAGAATAGGGAAGCTAAAGAATTGTATGGGAGAGAAGTCTGAAGACAGGCTGGAGTGCTTTGTTAGGTAGGGACATTTGGCAGTATCTCTTGAAACTATTGCCCAGAAAGACTTGAGGAAAATAAGAGGGGCACTAGCCAAGCTTCTTTATAGCAAGACCTCCCTAGGAAACCAGTGGATTATGATCTGTAAGAGTGAGATACAGTCAGCACTTTCACTGGGGCTGGCATACAGCTACTAATGCTGCAAGATACTTTGCATCCCACTTTGCTTCAATTAGATCTTTTCTGCTCCATCTTTCCTTAACAGAGCTACTACCCTGTTCATTTTCCAATAAAGGAATGGAATTAGCTGGAACAATTCTTGGTAGGTCTATATGCAGCATATGTTTCATTGTCTTAAATTGTACTTGCATTTAGTATGATGATAAAAACCTCAATACTTAGATAACATTACCCTTCTTGTTACTAATGGCTGAAATAGAAAGAAACAAGTATGCATCTTATCTGGCTGTAAATAAATTTTTAAAAACCTGAAAATTCAGCTTAAATTTTCATAAGTGTTCGTTTTCCCAGCCAAGCTATGGGTCTGAAAACTGATGTGCACAGACATAGCCACTCTTGAAATTGTATTTTTACTGAGGACTGAAACTTCCCTTTCCTTTTTCGTTTTGGTGGAGAGCCCATCCTGTATCAAAAACAGTCCTGCCTGCAGAACAGTAAGACTACAGGAAAGAAGTGCTTCCCCATATGAGACAGAAGAAAAGGAGGCTGAGGTCTCAATTTACCTCATGGTGGCTGGGAACGCGCCCTCCTCCTCAGTTTGCAGCCAGTGCATGCGTGGTGCCTGGGAGCGGCATGGCGGAGGGCAGGGGCCATTTACCCATGGCAGGCACGGGTGAGGGTCAGGGACACCCATCAGGGGAGCGAGGCCTTCGGCGGTCGCACATTCGGTGATGGCTCCTGCCCACTGCGGCTGTGGCTGCCTGGAAGCGGAGGTGCGGGCTGGGGGGGCTCTGCCAAGAGCACAGATCTGACTTTCCCATCCCTTGTCCTGACTTTAAGGCCCCGGTTCCTCCCCAGCACCAGCCAGGGTGTGCAGTCAGCCCTGTGGACACGGACAGCCGGGAGCTGCGGGGAGGAAGGCCGGCCCTGGAGCAGGATGGTGATGTGGCGGCTCTGGGGGCAGACAGTCCTGCTGTTGGCAGGCCCGCCTGAGAGCGCTGGCAAGTGACAAGGTGGTTTAAAATCAGCTGGTGGTTTTCTGTGGCACTGCCTCTGGATGTCAGACCACGGAGCTGAGGGGACCAAAGATATTATGTTAATTGTCTCTAATGGAGATGAGTTAGTGCTCATGGTGATGCAGGTAGGTTCAGTGGAAGTGCAGCTTACTGCAGTCCTATGGATGGATTCTTGCATATGGTGGCTAAAATCAGACCTATAAACAGCATCTGTAACACGTTCTTGGTCTGTATCCTCCTGTTCTGCTACACTTCCAAAGGAAGTGGAAACTTCAAAAGCTGTAGGCAAAAATTCCTCAGCTCCTTTTTACTGTTTTTGTGATTTTATGTGCTGTGGTGTGTGTAGCTCAAAACTGAGGGTTCAGTCACTCACATTCCATCAATTGTTTAGCGGTCATCGCTTACAGTTTCTCACTCAGGGGTTACAGTTTATGACTTAATTCTGTAGGACTCCATGTCTGTCAATCAGGGCTTACAGTTTACTTATTTATTGATCAGGGCATGGGATTTAAAATCTAAACTCATCCATAAGTTGTAAAGCACCAACGATCATTTGGGTTCCAGGATATGTAGTTTAACACTTAAAGTTCAGGGTTTACAGTTTACTGTTAAATGAAAAGGTCCAAATCTTTGGAAAATAAATTCTAAGCCCTGAACCCTAAGCTGTAGGCTGTGAACAATTTTGGGGGTTCGTATCTTTGCCCTGGTTCCAGCCAACATCCAGCTCAGTGGTCTGATCTGAGGCAATGAGCAACTAGGCAAGAGTTTGAAGAAGCGGATCTGCTTCTGCATGCCTGAACTGAAAGAGGGGCATGGCATGGTTATGCCAAAAATGTGGACATGGGAAGTTCCCGAAAGGTTAAGTAGCAGTGACTACTTAGTCTGATTTCTTTCTTGCAGCAAACCCAAAAGTTGTGGTGGTAGCCTTCAAAATGGGGGTGTAGGGGCAGTGTTTGTGGCTTGCATGTTCTCCTTTACCTTGTTTGTGTGTATTAGGTTACTGTTTATGTTTGTATATGAAATTTGGTTTCTTGTGCTTTTTCTGCAGGGCTTTCAGTTTTTGCATTGCTTTATGCTTTTATAGGATGATGCCTTTTACTACGGCAGCAAGCCGCAGATCACAAATTGTTTTCGCAATGGATACGAAGGCAGTGGAGTTTATATATGCTGGAGAGTGCCTGCTAGCCTTGAGCACTAGGCATTGGTGCACACTTGGCTGGACTCGGACAGGTTTCCTGCAGCTGCAGGAGATCTTTCTCCGTCCTTCTGTCCAGCTCGCTGCCCCTCTGTTTCTATCCCTCTGCCTGATCATTCTTCCCACCAACTAGCCGCCCGCCCAGCTTGCCCGCCGCCCTTTCCTTCCCATCCCCGTCGCTCTGTCCCGCGCATTCCCCCCCCCAACCTCTGCAGCCCCCTCACGCTCCTCGCGCCGTCCTGCCCGCCCTCCCCTCACGCATGCGCAGTGCCGCCGCCGCCCTCCGCTAGTCACAGCGCGGGAGCGCGTATCGCGGCTATCCTGCTCGCTGTCGCCGTCAGGGGACGCCATCGAGGCGAGCGAGACTCTTGAGCGGCCGTGGGCTCGGGGATGCCTCCTGCCCGCGGGCAGCACGGTGCGGCGCTCGGCCCCGGCGTGCGTGAGGCAGAGCCTGCCGGGGGCACAGCGAGGGCTTCCCTCCCCTTCAGCGGCCTTGCTCCCGCCCTGCAGCTGCTGGCGTGCGACCCCTGTCCTGTGGGCGCTGGCGGCTGGGAGCTGTGGAGAGGTTCGCGGGCCCTGCGGCGGCTCCCTGCGTGGTCCTGCTGCGCTGCTCCTGCTCGTTGGGTACGTAGGTGCATCCTCAGTTTAATAACCTGAGAATTTGGGGGAAGCAGGAACGTAGGCTGAAAGACACCCCCAGGCACCTTGAGGGCTCCTCCCACCCCTAGGCACAGACTAGGGTGCCTGCCCAACTAATGAAAATTTCCACTGAGCCTCCCTGAGCCCTGCTTGCCCCATATACTTGCCCCAAAGCCATGGGACTCCCCAGTCCTGTGTGTGCCAGTGGGTCTCACACTGCTCCCACTGTCTCCCCAGGCACCCAAAAGGAACCAGCCTGCCACGTGCAGCACCCATGCACACTCTGCACCCCTCTTGGGTAGGACCCCCACTCTGATGTGCAACCTGAATGGCTGTTAGGACGGGTGCCTGTGGTAGGGCAGCCTGGAGCTGCCATTGTCACCTGTGCTCCGTGTCGGTGCAGTCTGCCATTACAGCATCCTTTCCAGTGTCCAGGCGGGGCTGCCTCCGAGTGCAGCTTGAGTCATGCTGCAATACTGGCATCAAACTGTTTCTTGATGGGTCTGTCTTTATGCAAACCGGTGTCTTCCTTGCATCAGACTCTTTCTGCTCTTCTGCCTGTGTGCAGCAGAAACCTGGACCCTGACTCTGCTTCCTGGCACACTGGTCTGTCACTAGGACTTTCTAGCAAGGTCTGTTTGTCTTGGGCCACCTGCGTTTTCTCTTAGGCAGTGTGAGTGAAGGAAAACCCTGCTTCTGTTGCTTTGTTAGTTGGAGTCTGTTTCCTGCTAGCTGCGTCTCTCCAGCGTTTAAAGGCCATGGTTTTTTTCCCCATCTTTGCTGAATGCTGCTTTCTGAGCAGTCTGAAGATGACCTAAAACTTTGGGTACTCTCAGTGTTGTATACCTGTGTTTTCTGGGGGAGAAGGGCTAGGGCTGTGCTAAGTGAAGAAGCATAGGTCGCATGTGGAAGATGGAGGGCTCTGCGCTTCTGTCCTCCTCCCTGTCCCTCTTTTTTTCATCCTCTGTTGTGCAGCCCATCACCGTTTTTGCCCTTCCTCATCTGTCTTTCTGTCTTCCTATCCCAATTTTTTTAATTTCTCCACATCTGCCCTTTAGCCCTTCACAATTCCCACCCCACCACCTCTCTCTGCCTGGCTCCATGTCCCTATTTTTCAATTCCTCTCTCTGCCCTTTATTCTAGATACAGTTTTTCTTTCTTAGATTCTCTTGTTCCAGGTCCCTGTCCCTATGCTTTAATTTCTTTCCTCTCTGTCCCATAGCTCATTTTTGTCTTTACCGTTCTCTTTCTGTCTGGCTTCCTGTCCCTATTCTTTATTCCTCTGTCTCTTCCCTTCAGCTCATCAAAGTTTTTTGGTATTTCTCAGTTTACCTCTGTCCACATCACCATCCCTTTTTAAAACCCTCGCTCTCTGCCCTGTGGCCCATCACTATTCTTTTTCTCCATCTCTCTCACTCTGGTTCCCTGTCACTTCCTCCTCTCTGGCCTGTAGCCCATCGCTATTTCCCCACCCCGTGCCACTCTCTCTGTGGCTCCCTTTCCCTATTTTTCAATCCCCCTTCTCTGCCCTGTAGCCGATCGCTGTTGTATTGGGTTTACGTGGCAAGCTGCGACAGGGGCTGCAGGGGTGGGTTCTGTGAGAAGACACCAGGAGTTGCCCCCATGTTGGGTACCGCTGGTTCCAGCTCCAAGACGGATCTGCTGCTGTGCAAAGCTGAGCCCGTCAGCAACGCTGGTAGCACCTCTGTGCTAGGCATTTAAGAAGGGGTAAAAAATGCTGCGCAGAAGCTGTGATAGAGAAATGTGAGTGCGAAACAGCCCCGCAGACACCAAGGTCAGTGAAGAAGGAGGGGGAGGAGGTGCTCCAGGTGCCGAAGCAGAGATTCCCCTGCAGCCTGTGGTGAAGACCATGGTGAGGCAGGCTGTCCCCCTGCAGCCCATGGAGGTCCATGGTGGAGCAGATATCCACCTGCAGCCCGTGGAGGGCCCCACACCGGAGCAGGTGGATGTGCCTGAAGGGAGCTGTGACCCTGTGGAGAGCTTGTGCTGGAGCAGGCTCCTGGCAGGACCTGTGGCGCCATGGGAGGGACCCCACATGGGAGGGAGCAGAGTGTGAGGAGTAAGGAGCAGCAGAGACAAGGTGTGATGAACTGACCACAACCCCCACTCGCTGTTCCCCTGCGTTGCTCGGGGTAGGATGTAGAGAAGTCAGGAGTGCAGATGGGCCCAGGAAAAAAGAGTGGGGTGGCAGGAAGGTGTTTTTTAGATTTGTTCTTATTTCTCATTATCCTACTCTGATTTTGACTGGCAATAAATGAAATTAATTTCCCCAAGTTGAGTCTGTTTTTTAAATTTTGAGTTGCTTTTTAAATTTTCTGCTACCTTTTCCTTCCTCTGTCTCCCTGACATAATTTTAATTTCTTGCCGGTGTTTCTTGTACCCTGTCACTTTTCTAATTTTCTACCTACATCTCCCTCTGTGCAGTTCCATGTACCTATTTTTTAATTCCTGTGTATGATTCTTGTATCCTGTTGCTTTCAAAATTTTTTTTTTAAGTCTCCCTCTATCTGGCTCCCTGTTTCTATTTTTATGTCTTGCCTATGTTTCTTTTCCCCTATCACTTTATTTTTCTTTGTATTTTTCTTTGGCCCTTGTCTTGTCTCTATCTTGTTGTCCTGCTGGTCCCTTCCACCCCTGTCTCCTGCTCCCTGTCTCATTTATTCCTCCAGCTCTCTGTCCCTGTTTTTCCCCCACAATATCTCTGTTCTCCTCTCTTCACACAGTTGTCCTGCTCGTCATCCCTCATGTTTGCAGCATTCCATTTTCTGGCTCCCTGTCCTACACTTCTATGTCCCTCTGTCCTTCCTCCTGCTTTTCTCATCCCTTTTCTCCTTCTCTCCTGCTGCATTTGGGCACTGAGCCTTGCAGCCAACTCACTGCCAGAATTTCTTATATGCATTAATGAATAAAATTTTCCTGCCTCTGTGCCCCTGGATGTGTTTGCAGCTCCTGGGTGTAGAGCTGGTGGCTGTGGACAAGTGCAGGGGAGGGGGTGATGTGCAGCTCGGGCTGGGGCTGGGGCTGGGGCTGGGGCAGCCCCAGGTGTGGCCAGTGAGGCTGAGGGTGGGGCTGGTCCTGCTGTGTGAAGGGGCTGTGGCTGGAAAGGGGCTGCCTGTGCAGGCCTGCTTGAGGAAGCTGATGAAGTGGAGCTGGCTGAGGAGGGAATCCAGGGGGGGTCCCACAAGCAGCTGCCTCCAGCAAGGAATGTCCAGTGCCTGCAGCAAGGAAGGATCCCTCCGAGCTGTCCCTGTTGGAGTGCACCACCAGCATGCGGTGCTGGGAGCTCGATGTCTCCATCAGCTGCACGTGGGAGCCACTGGGAAGCCTCGTGGTGGACGGGCATCGAGGCACCTGCCACTGAGGCAGAGAGAAAAGCATTGGGATGGTGAAGGTCTCCTGCTGGTGCCAGGAGCTGTGCTGAGTCGCGTGTTCCCTCATGTGTGTCCTGGTGCACCTTTGCTGCCCTTCCCCAGATCTCTGCCTCCCTCCCTCTCTGCCAGCCCACCTACCTGTCCGGCTCCCCAAAACCTGTTACTCTTCTGCCAACTCTGACCTGTACCACTTCACCTATTAATTTTTTTCTCTGTTTCCCTCTCTGCAGCTCCCTCTCCCTATTTGTTAATGCTTTCCTGTGTTTTCTGTACCCTGTTGCATTTTAATTTCTCTTTCTACATTTCCCTCTCTCTGGTGCCCTGTCCCTATTTTTTAATACCTCCCTCTGTCCTGCACCCCATCGCTTTTTAAATTCTCTTTCTATGTTTCCTTCTATCCATCTCCCTGCCCCTATTTTTTAATTATTTTCTGTGTTTCTTGTACCCGATCACTGTTTAAATTTTCTTTCTACGTTGTCCTCTATCCATCTCTCAGTCCCTATGTTTTAATTTTTGTCCCTGTTTCTTGTACTCAGCTGCTTTTTAAAATTCTTTCTATGTCTCACTCTATCTGGCTCCCTTGATTTTTTTTCTTTCTAAATCTTCCCCATATTTCTTGTAGCCCATTGAGCTTTCAATAATTTCTTTTATCTGGCTCCCGTTCCCTGAATTTTAATTCCTCCCTTTCTTCCATGTACGCTGTCACTTTTAAAATTTTTTTCAGTGTTTCCTTCTATTCTCATCCTTGTTCCTATTTTTTAATTCTTTCCTGTGTTTCTTGTAGCCTGTTGCTTTTTCAAATTTCTTTCTATGTCTCCCTCTATCCAATTCCTTGTCCCTATTAATTCCTCTCTGTGTCCTGTACCCAGTTGACTTAAAAATTTTCTTCCTATGTCTCCATTTATTTAGTTTCCTGTCCTTTTTTAATTTTTTTCCTGTCTATACTATACTCCATCAATTTTAAATTTTGTTCCTATCGCTACTTTTATCCAGTTTGCGGTCTTTATTTTCTAATTCTCTTGTCCATCCTGTACCCTGTTGCTTCTCAATTTTCTTTCTGTGTCTACTTTTATTAAGCTCCCTATCTGTATTTTTAAATTTTTTTGCATTGTGAACCCTGTTGCTTTTTAAATTTACTTTTATGTGTCTCTGTTTTTCCCTCCTATTCTTATTTTATTCTTGTCTTTCCTTAAAGCCATCACATTTTAAACTTTCTGTCGAAGTTTATCCACTTTGCTGTCCCTATTTTTTGTTTTCCTATCCTGTACCCCGTTGCTTTTAAAATTCTCATTGCATGCCTACTTTAACCAATTCACTTTTTCGTTTCTCGTCTGTCCTGTGCCTCATTGCTTTTGAAATTTTCTTCCTATGTCTCTCTGTATTTTTCTCCCTATTCTTACTTTGTAACTTTTTCTTGTCTTTCCTTAATGCCTCTGCTTTTATAATTTTCTTTCTGTCTGTCTCTATCAAACAATCTAATTGCTTTTTTAGTTGTTACATTCCAGAATAATTATAATGATCTTGTGCCTAATTAAACAGGCACCTAGGATGGTGCTCGTGGTTCTTTTCTTCTTGCCATCCTGACTATTTCTGCAGCATTGTGTTGTCCTTTCCATGACTGCCACCGGGTCGGACCACTTCTCCTTCGCCCATTGTATGCCTGGGGGAGAAGCAGTACAGCTGTGTCTCCGTAACAATTCCTCTATTGCTACCCTGCCAACTTTGCCAATTTAAATGTCGTGGAGGTATACAAAGTCAAATTAGGCAGGTGATGTAGCCCAAAATAATATTTATTCTGATCAAAATTGTTTTGATACACCAATGAACATTAGTAAACCACAGGTTCAGGATGCCACTGGGAATTAATTCTACACAGATGACTTAAGAACTTCTAAGCTTTAGAACGATGACTCAAGATGTGCAATCACTCATGTAATAAGGCGAGGGCTCTCAACCTCGAGGAGCTACCTTGGGTGGTGTCCCGACCCAAGGGGAGAGTCCCTGACTGCAGACCCGCTGCTCCAAGGAGAACTGACTCAGTTTGGCCCCCGGTGGGACTCTGTTTATACCTGAGTTGAATCTTACCTGTGGTCATATTACCCTGTTGTTCCTGTTGTCCGAGAACTCTTATCTACTGGTGACTGTGTATGGGACAACAGCCACAATGGGGGCAGTAAGGGCACGAGAAGGAAGGGTGCAAGAAGAATCAGTGGCCACTTTGTTTCCACAGTTGGAAAGCTGCAGTCTTTATCAGGGCAGGTGCATCTGCCACAGTGTGGGATGCTGGCTGAAGCAGGAGGGGATTAAATTCTTTCATACAGTTCAATGGTAGGGATTAGTCCCTCCTCAAAGGACTGTGTGGCATGCCAGATCTGAAGCATGCAGCTGGGATTGCTAAAGAGTGAACTGAGAGGTCCTGCCCTGTCCCAATGGGCCATAAGGACTAGAAGGGCAATGTTCTCTGAGACTGGTGGGGACTGGGACATGCCCCAGGAGGGCTCTTGACCCCTTCCCAGGTGAAAGAGCAGGAGAGTTAGCTGACCATCATGTAAGCACAGCAGATCAGAGAGGTTTGGCTGGTTTTGTCAGAACAAAGTTGCAGTCTGATGTATTTACGCTTGAATGGACTTCACCCTCTGACTATATTCTTTTCCTCTGGCTGAGACTGGAATGTCTGTCTTTCCTGCTCTTGGAGTTTGTTTATCCAACTTTTAAATTGGCTGATCAGCCTGTTGCACTCGTGACGGCTTCAGAGGGAGTCTTCTTTGAATTAGGATTCTTGGACATGGATCTCAGTTTCCTTGAAAATCCTTTTGCTGGGGGCACCTCTCTTAGTGAACACATATTGAAATGAAAAGTGCTGGAAAAAACATTTTATTCCATTCCAGTAAAATGTCGCTTATCTAAGTGGTAAAAGGAGCATTTGCGGCCCTTCTGCACATGACGAATTTTCCATTTGCAATCTGTGTTTTCAGTAGTTTCACCGTGATTCAAATATGCATTTAATAGTTCTGGTTTTATAGCTGAATGAAGGAGGTATAAATGTGTTTTAACTTTTGAAAAAGGTGACTACTGCTTTAGCTTATAAACATTCTAACAACTGATGCTTTAAAAAATAAAAAGCATCTCAAGCTATGATTCCAAAAGGATCTTAAAGGTGACGGTTCTTTATTTGGTGGTGTATTTACAAAAAAAAGAAGCAAAATATGAACAAAATTTATTAGCTTCAAGTTTAGACAGTTGTCTTAACACTTATATTCATCACTCAGATAAGTTCACTCATTTTATCACCATGCTATTTCTTTTCAGTTAATATTAGAAACTGCTTTGTTTCTTCAGCTACTTAGATTGGAGCATAATAATTTAATTTAACTGCTTTTAGAAATTAATTGTGAATATAAATATAGCTTTTTAAGGATTCCTTATCTCAGCTAATCTTATTTTCTCACATAATCTGCTGTTAAACGAATTTGCAATTTTTTGTTGCTTATGAAAGCCCAATTAACAGTTCTTTCGTGGTTTGGTTCAGTACTGCAATGGTGAAATACTTTGATCTTCATTGTTATTATATGAGGTTTTTTTAACAATTATGTTTTCCCCTTCCTTCAGAAACAGCATGTGCAAGTTTCTTTAGCTTGGGAAATTCAGCTATAGGGCTTTAAGAGACTTGTATACTTGCACATCTGTATCTATAAGGATAAATATTTATAATATGCCGTTATAATATGCCACATAAATGCACATACCCTTCCTGTTGTAAATGCCATCTCTAACAGGAAATCCATCGTCTTACACCCCAAGTATGGTTTCCTTGGTATTCCTGACTTGATTCAACTCTCTAAGCTGCCTGTATATTATGGCAGTGGACTCCAATGTGACAGTTTCATTTTTTTGAATTAAGTCGTTTGCACTAGATTTTACCACCTGTAGATGTGTGTACATGGGTGGATGAGGCTCAACAGATCTTTCATCTTTCAGTCATACATTCATACATCCATTCAAACAAAAAGAAGAGAGCTGCACACTTTCAAATATATGCAAATATTAAATACTGTTTAAACCTTTAGCAAGTTGTTCATCCTTATGCAAGTCTCACTCTAGCTGTTCGTGTTTGTTTCACCTGTTAGACATGCTTCAGGCACACCTGGCATCTACTGATTTTTTTCCTCTGCTCTTGTCCTTCTTTAAGAGTTCCTGACAGAGGGGCTGATGCAAACTGCAATTCAGGCATCACCGTTGTTAGCCAGAAACTATATTCATTAGCAAAAAACTGACACGTTCCTCGCTGACCCTGGCATTCAATGAATGGTGCTGATCTGAAGTCTTCTAGGCAACTTCCAGGTGACATAAGGGACTGTCCACCACCCTGATCGCCAGATCCAGTGTGCTGGAAAGAACAATAAAAGAACTCGATAACCGTGCATGAAAAATAGGTAAAGTATGTTACTCTGTCATCTTCAGACTTAATTTGCTTTTGACTGTACTATTTTTGGTGACCTTAAGTTGGAAGAAGCTTCCTTTGCTGGAGAAAATCTTAATTGGCTCTTAGTGAGTTAATCTCAAAAGTCTAGAGCCAGCTCAGTTATTTTTCTGGTTTCTAAATGATGCTGTGATCTAAACTGCTGCAAATGTAACTAGAGGATGGCATTAAAAAGACCTGGACCTCTAATTCTGAAAAGTGTGTCTTCGTACGTGAAAATCCCATTGTTTATTAAAGACAAGCAAGCGAAATCTTTGTAATTTTAAGAAACGTGTAGCTTAAGGCTATGACATTAGTGTATATATAGCTACAGCTAGGTTCTGCAGTTTGGAACTAACCCTTGTCTAGTTTCCTTTTGTGAGTTATCCTTTTTAATGTTTGCTTAGACATTGGATAGTTTACTTTTCAGAGCTAAAAATCTTTGAACCTTTAGAACACAAAAGCTGTATAAAAGAAACTTACATTATATGATCATGTGCTCAGACTCTTACCATCAAAAAAGAATATCCTATCCAAAGACTCCTCCAGTTCGCTGGGCAGGGAGGAATTGACTGATCTTGGCTGTGAACTGCTACTGCTTGGGCTGGGGCCTCACATACAGCACATCTGCTTATATACGGTTGTATTTCTTCTTCAGAGAGTGGCGTCATTGGTAAAGGAGCAGCACTTGACAACCAGTAAGACTTATCATTTCGACTGGCATAGTAACAAACTTGGTTGATATTACAGTAAGCAAAGGGCATAGTATTAAACACAGGAAGACAAGATCCTGCCAGACCTGAAAATAACAACAGATGATGAAAGTTACTCCGCTTCTTTCTAGGTAAGTTGAAAATAGTGTTCTGGCCAATGTTGCCTCAAAACTATATATCTTAACAGAGGTTTTGTGATTCATAGAACTTAAACCTCCCAGGCTCCTTACCAAGATGGCTAGTTATATTGGAAACAGAAACTTTTTTACCAGTAAGTATCTTCCTTTGACCAACAATATTTGTGTCACAAGCCAGTATTTAAACACGATGTAGTTTGTCACCATGGCAAACGGTTACGATAACAAATTTCTTAGCTGTGCCAATGCTGAAAAATAACTTAGGCAAGAGGTGGTGGCTGGTTTAAAAGATTAGCTATTTACAAACTCATTAGGAGCAGTGAGAAACCAAATGCCAATGCTGATAAATAGAAAATTTTTGTAAAGTATAACAAGCTGTTGCTATCAATGCATTAAGCTGAAATCTCAGCAGCTGTTCTATTGCCTTCCAGAAAGGTCTCACAGACACTCAAAGTGAAAGAAAAGGATTGAGAGATTTTGCAGAGCCAAACCTGCAAAATTCTCATCAGGCAGACACCAGTGGGAATTAAGTGACTAATGCTTCAGCGTAGGTCAGAGGTGAAGTTCTTCCAGAACTGAATTTAGAACAGTTTCGTGATGACCTATTTAGTTAATACTAATAATCACTGCATTTATGTTCTGCCTTGAACTTTGTGTGATGTATTATTTCTGTAATGCCCCAAACTCTAATGCCTTCTTTAAACATATGTGACATTTCTATACAGAAGCCAGTTTTGTTTATCGCTAATATTCCATTTCAGTACTAATAAACGACCTCAAGTAAGGAAAATGCCTGCAAAAAGAACACACTGGTCACAGGAAACAAAGACTTATTTTCTTTGAATCTTATTTTCACTGCTGTTTATCAGGCACTGTTACCAACTGGCTCTCCTGGGGAATGCCAAACACACACTAGTGAAAACATTTCAAAACGACACTGCTGTACTAAAAATATCTTTTTAATGCTCTTTTAAACACTATTTTGTCCAGCTTATTAGGTCCTTGATCTTTCCTCCTAGGAGACGTCTCTGCCTCTTGTATAACAGGCCAACAAGAATTCAGGAAATTTCTTCTGTGCAAATTGCTGCCAGTCAGTTTCTCACTGCAAGTCAGGTGGCTTATTTAGACAGCTAATTTTAGTCAGAATTGTAGAAGACATAGAAGAAATGACCCAAGACACCAAAAGGAGCTGTCTTTGAGAGAAATTTGGCTCTGTCTTTTCCAAAAAACATTAGCTTCTGACTCTTAAAAGCACACAATTCTGCTGTTTGCATGATGCATATTTTTATTTGTAAAGCTTATTTTTACTGTCCAACTCTAACCACCCATCTTAACCACCTCTTTTTCCCAATCTGTCTCTACAGTAAAAATGAGCAGATCCTCCAGGGAGTTACTTCAGAGTGGCCAAATGAGATTCCTGATCTAGGAAAATCTCTCCAGTGAGTTCAAAGACAGCCCAAAATGACTAGCCAGGATGAGTGAAATAAACCACTCATCTCTCCAACCTCTATTCAAAATTACTTAGAGGTAGAAATATTTTTTTCATTCAACTGCATAGCAGCACGAAGCCATTTTAAATGGGTCACATAATAAGGCAGCATAACCAAGTTCATTGTAATCAGTGTAAATTAGTTTTGAGTCTGTAGAAAATAATTGATGATTCTATAGTGTGCTCCATTTGAGTTGTCTTTCATGGTACAGATCACACCATATTAGACATTAATGGAGAGCAATTATGTACTGTAATACATACCAAGATCTTGATTATGAGCTTTCTCTTGTCCTTCCAGGTACAGCAGACTATAGCCAGCCCATAATTTTGGCATCCCCTGTGGACAGAGTGGTTCTCTGTCTGACTGACTGTGAAGGACAAGCAAGAATCCACTTGCAGATCTAATATGGGGGCCTGGTGGTCCTGGGATACCAGTCTGGCCAGGTGGACCTTACACAGAGTAGAAAAGTTTAAAAGAAATTTACTTGTATGAACACATAGCTAGAGTGAACTTTTATCTTTTACTGTATTTAAGTGTTCAGTAAGGGGTTCCTGACTGAATATAATACAACTTCACAAGTCGTCATGGGCAATAAAGACACCAGTAGACTCACATTATCCTTCTTACGGGAGAGAAATGAACTAGATTGCCACTGAATGCTTGACAGTTGGCTTTTCCATTGTGCCTCTGTCTTGTGCTGTATGGATTAAGAAATGAACTCAGGTGGACAATGACTTCCCAGACTTACTCACTAGGATGACTTGTCTGGACTGAATTTGAATCCGTGCAGGAACAGTCGATGCCCTTTCCTCACATATGTATTAAACCATTAATTTATTAAACAGTGGTCACAGTTAAAATACAATTTTAATTACTTACAGACAGTTGCACCATTAGCCCCGACTCAGAAATGCATATCTATTGATATATGGTGTTTAAGCATGTGTGGTTAACTGCCTGTCTGGTTAATAATGGATGCTGAGATAAATTTTCTTCCAACAGATGTTTTTATGTGTTATGAAATCATTCACAAATGTCACTATCAGAGTTTGAACTGAGAGGGGGAAAGAAGTGTCACGGTATCTCAGGCTAGAGGTAGATGTATCTGTGTGTGAACTGGGGCAGTAGAGAGAGAACTTAATTTATACATCATCTCATGCATCCCTTCCCGCAAAGTCATGTTCCATTCTTACCTTGTGGCCCAGCGTATCCTTGCTCTCCTACATTCCCTTGGTCACCTGGTGATCCAGGTGCCCCAGGTAAGCCATCTTGGCCTGGCAGGCCGCATGACCCTTCTTCACCTTTTCTTCCTAGATGAATTCAAAGTATGCACTTTCCCTTCATATGGCCACGTTTAAATGTCATACATTGTCCAAACTTACACAGCATGCAAAGGGCCAGTCAGCAGAACTGACACCACCAAGAAATGACACTTCAGGACAGAGAGGTGCAGAACTGCTTTCTGCTGGGAATTCTCTTTACAACTTATTCACCCTGTGACCACAGTAGTAGCTCAGAGGCACAACTTTAGTAACAGCAACTGCTGATGAGGTTTTATGTCCCTTCTACAGAACTTGTGTGATTTACAGTTAAAGCACTAACAACCATTATCCTGACAAGCCTTTTGCAGAATTGCCATCAGTATCTGTACCGTGTAATGAGTTATAACTCATCCTGTGGCAGCCCTTCATCTTTTAGGACCCAATTCAGCAAAGTCTTTAAACATGTACTGAACTTCCTGTGAAGTAATGCTTGTATTAGAGTACTTACAGAACAGGGAGGGACTGCAGGATTGGACTACATCCAGTGGGGAAGGGTAAAGATGTTTTTAGGCTCCTGATGGTCTCACCTTTTTGTATTTCTCATGTGAACATGTATTTTTATACGTTAGCAGGTAACAAGGTGTGGCCATGACAGTAAAAGATACATCTCATATGCAGGGCACAGATAGTGATGATCATGTTCACTGGCTACTTTAAACATAATCTGAATTGAATGAAGTTACACTTGTCAGGTATTATTGGACTCAGCCATGTTTTTCCTCTTTTGGTAAAAACCAGTTTTCAGATGAGTATGTTTCTCTAGCACCACAGTTGTTTCTTGTTAACGGTGTGTGTTTAATTTCTTGCAAATTTTGCTATTTAACCTGCAGATGGAGTAATTCAAGGTTGTCTCACAACACTCAAAATTTCCCCATGTTACTTTTTACTAGATTCATTATGACAGTCCAAACCAGTTGAAACAATTTAACACCTTTTCAATGTTGGTTGTGTAGTTATTTTGTCAAAGCTCAAGTACACTGAAGTTTTAGTAATATGCATTGCTTTTGCCAGTAAAACGTCCAGTTTGCCTTCCAAGCCGAGAGAAAATTGGAATTCTGCTATGTTAATGAAAGGAAAAGCATTACTAAGTGTTTCTTTCATAAAATTAGTGCGAGTGTGTATCATTGTATCATCTGGTTTTACAGAAACTGTTTTAATGACATATATAATAGAAACACAGCATTCAACCCCAGAAACACCTTTTAGTTGGCAAATTGATTAAGATATGTAAAACTAGTTAGTTCACTGAAAATTGCCTTGTGTTCACTTTCATGAGGGGAATTACTACTGCAGGGAATCTCCTGGGAGAAAATAACAGATTTTCTCTCTGGAGACACTGGAAGTCTAGTGCAGCCCGCACAACAAACTTCGGCTTCCCATGTAGGAAATATCTAAAACCACATTGGGGATCCCACTATATAAACTGAAGATGCCACATTTAGACACAACCTAAACTGAAGACACTACACAGACATGCTACTGCTATGTTTCTATGAAAATGGCCACACTATTGGAATCATCAGTACCAGCATCACCCTTGTTTTCTTTATCAGAAGAATATTTCAGTCTTTCATCACTTCTTTTTAGGTTTTCTTTGGTCAGTTTTCTTTTGTGGTAACTTTTTCATGTTCTAACAGATAAAAAGTGCTATCATAGCTGCCCCTCTGACTTCAGTGTCCTTTTAGGACTTTGATTAGCAGAGGTTTGTGATTCATTATTGCTAAATTTTAAAGCATGTATATCTTTAACATCCTCCAAATATAACCTGTCTAAACCATAGGAGTGGTTTGAGGCATTGCTTTTTCATTTGTTGGTAAAAAGGAAAAATACCATTTGAAGAACTCTTTTCTCAACAGTGCCTGATGCTTTTGCCCTCCCTGCCCTAGGAAAAGGGAATGCAGTGCAGGCAGGCTCAAGCAGCCTGGTTCAGCTATAGTGATCCCCCATCCTCAGCATTAACCAGCCCACTATGTATTTCTGGAGACTGTTAATGAGCGTTTAAGGGGAAGAGATGGTAAAACACAGAGGAGTAACATAGACACTCTGACCATTTTCAATTTGTTGTCTAAATGGCTAAAATGGACATCCAAGCTTTCAAAACAAGCTTACCTTGAGGTCCAGGGTGACCTATTGGGCCTGGTAATCCTACAGAGCCATCATCTCCTCTTTGCCCTGCTTCCCCAGGAGGTCCTGGGATTGCAGGGCATGAATCATCTGTTTTTCCTGGATCACCAGGATCACCTGGAATGTGTAATAGGGAAGTAAATTAGACAGAAGATTGGTTAATAGCTCCTATGTGAAAAATCAACATAACTGTTAGCTGGTTTTGGTATTAAAGTGTATACTTTAAGTATTTTAAAATCTTCAATCATTGAGTCTCACTGCTTTTAATTTCACTCTTAGTCTTTTAGCACAGCATTTAACAGCATGCCTAGCATGTGTTAGCAAGTGTATGCTAGCTGGTATGTTCCAAATATTTGGTGTATAGTTTCTGTCTTAATATGCCCCAAACTGATTTAAGTTAAAGCCTAAAGCCTACCCAACTTCAGTGCAAACACCTTAGCACATGTGAAGATTTACAGTAATTTGCCTATTCTGTGGCTGCAAAACCATCAATAAGCAGACTAAAGAAGCTAACCCACAATATCCATTTAAAATAATTATAATAATAAAAAATAAAGAATGGCCACATTTTGTGCACTGAAAGTTACTGGGAGCTACTGGCTACTTGCATTATGGAACAAAATCAGAATCGGATCAATATAGTCAGATTAGGAGTTCAGTGTTTCTAGTAACCCAGTGTTAAGACTCAAACTTTTGCTAAGTTTTTGGTTAGAAAGCATCTTGTGTGACAACCAGAAACCAAAATGATAATTTGAAGCAAGTATGTTTTGCAAGTCTAATTGCCATCATAGCATGAGACTTCTCAATGTAGCATTATCATGATACTAGTCTGCTTGGAAGTGCTAGCTGTTTATATGAAAAATCTATTTGAACTATCTTATTGTAGCGGTATCTACTATATGTAGCCGCTAAGCCAAGAATACTTTCTAATAAGAGTGGAATGTACCTATACAGAAGGAAGGCCACATGAAAAGAACAATAATCAATAGATGTGAACTTACCTATGAAACCTGAAGGATTTGAAAAATGGAAAGCAGATTGCAGTCATTGTGGTGCAGGTGGAAACAAGTTTCAGGCATGTAAATTAGAGTAAAGAATGGAATGAGAACTGAAATCACTTATGTGAGGTGACATTAGAAACAAATATATAGTTTAGGAATTTTGACATAACTCAAATGAGAAATCAATTAAGTTGTTTTCTGAGATTGTTTAAATTGCCTGTATGCAAGTAAACATTAGTGAGATTATGTATGAATAGAAAGATTATGGTTACAATTGAGTGACAATGAGCAACAGGTTCATAAGTACCTGTGGGACCTTTGGGACCAGGTTTTCCTTGAAAACCTTGGTCTCCTGGTTGTCCTATAGCACCAGGTGGACCCTGTGGGCCATGGATTCCCATAGGACCTGAAAAGAAAACAGTTGTGGAGTTACATGTGGTTGCATTCCAAGAAGGTGAACACATCAATAAGATGAAGTCTGGCTGCCTGAGTAACAAGAAATGCTTGGGACAGCTCAACTCTGTTCTCCCCTAGAAATAAATGCACATTTTCCTCTTCTCTCCCTGGTCTTGAACTGAATTAAAATTTATGACTTTTCTTTTTGCAGAGATTGGAAGGGATTGGTGTAGGCAGGACGTCTCTACAGTGTCTGTATGAAGCAGAGTATCTAGATCCCTGTTCTCAAACTGAAGAATCTGTTGAAAGCCCAAAGCTATTGATGCAGGGCAGATGTGAGACTCTGTTAGTTCAAACACATCTGCATCTTCCATAGTTTCTCAGGACCCCTGCAGAGAGGTCAAGGTTTGCTTTATCTGGCAGACTCAAAAGCTTTACTGCCTCATTCTCAGGTTGGTAGGGGAGTCTTCCAACAAGTTGCTGGAAGCAGTACATGTGAATCTGGCTCTACTCTGACCTACCCCAGCCCTATCTTATCTGTAGGTAACAGGGCAGAGCTATGAAATGTCCAGCCTACCCCTTCCGTCTGGCTCAGTCTCCAATGGCAATCTCCTGCGCACAAGGCTCAGTTGCATAGGGCTGGGCATAAGTGCACACACTAGTTAAAAACATCTCAGATCATACCCTTTGGGCCTCCTCTTCCTCGGTTCCCTGGAGGACCTCTGGCTCCTTGTTGCCCTCGCTGCCCAGGATTACCTGGTGCCCCTCGAATACCAATATCACCTGGATCTCCTCGCACAAAGATAGTCTCTCCAGGAGGACCAGGATTCCCAGGCTGACCTATGGTAAAAGAACTTTATTCTTAATACATGTGCGAAGCATAAACATCTAAAAATAGCCAGGTTCCATAATTTTGGGATTTTGCTTTTGGGATTTTTCCCCTGGGATGCAGGACAGCCCTTGTGTATTTCTGGAAATATTAGCATTAGCCTTTGTCCAAGGCATTGTAAGGAAGACAATAATAAGAATAGCTCCCAAAACTATGTAGATTCTGTGCAAGAAGAAGTGGGCAAGTTAATGTTACATGCATTGAGACACTGTGTCAAGGTTTAACCCCAGCCAGCAACTAAACACCACACAGCCACTCGCTCACTGCCCCCATCCTGGTGGGATGTGGGAGAGAATTGGAAAGGCAAGAGTAAGAAAACTCATGGGTTGAGATAAGAACAGTTTAATAATTAAAATTAATAATAATAACAACAATAATAATATTGTAATGAAAAGGAAGACAATGAGAGAGACAGAAGTGAAACCCAGGGGAAAAAAAACCAAGTGATGCAACTGCTCACCACCCGCTGGCCAACACCACCAATCCCTGAGCCACAATCACTGCCACCCCTGCCCCGGCCAACTTCCCCCAGGTAATATACTGGTCATGACATCATATGATATGGAATATCCCTTGGCCAGTTTGGAATTTTTAGTTGTTGTAATACCTCTGATGCCATCTAAACCAGGTGGTCCTTGATCACCTGGAGGACCAGGAGAAGCACTATCAGGAGATCTTCCCATAGGTCCAGTTGGTCCAACAGGTCCTCTTCTACCTAAGAGATCACATTTTACAAAAAAAAGAAAGAAAGAAAAAAATTGAGGTTTTTCAGATTACAGAAATAAGTCACTAACTGAAAAAAAATGTTGACATGTTTAGTCATGGAGGTAATGTATGCTCTCACTTGTATACTGAACATACCAGTGATTAGGCTAATGAAAACATCTTGTAGAAGTGAAAATATTTGTTATATTTTTAAAATTTTTAATTCTTTCCATAAAATCTACATAAACTAAAGAATGCATCATCACATGTTGGCATATTGCCACAAATAGCCGCCTTCTCCTGAATTCCAACAGTGCAAGAAATAGTAAAAATGTAAGACGAGTGGGGATTATGAAATCATTCTGCTTGGGACAGGATAAGGATTCACAGATTGTTCCTAGCAAAAGTGAGTTCAGCTGTTTCCTAAAAACCTCAGTGAACAAGATGAAATTAACTAGCCTAGTTTTCCTAATTTGTAATCTGAATTTTTGCAAAATAAGACATCAGTGGCAGTCAGGAAGAGTTACAGGTCACCATTCTCTGCATAACACTTTTGAACATTCGCAGCTTATTAGCACATGTTGCACGCTGTTCCTTTTGTTTTCTACAAAAAACCAAATCTAGTTTCTTCAGTCTTGTTTTTGACCCCATCCTTCCATTTACTCTCTAGTGAGTTCCCCCTAATTTGTCAAAGCTGGACACAGTATACCACGGGAGGCCCATCCTATGTCAAGCAGTGTTAATACATATTAGAATGAAACTTTTTCTTTTTGCACAACAGCACCATTCCATTGACTCCCCCAGTTCACGAACTAGTAACTGGACTGAAAAAAATGACTGTGTCTTCATCTTAGAATAATTCACCTCACGAGAATTCACCTCCGCTGTTTTTTTTCGGTGTTATGTGACACTGTGGCAAGGTATGGTAGGGTGAAGCTAATGTCACTTCTAATCACAGAATTGCTGAGGCTTGAATGGACCTCTGGAGACTTTCTAGTCCAACCCTCTCCTCAGAGCAGGGTCAGCTAAAGCAGGTTGCCTAGGACTCTGTCCAGCTGGGTTTTGAGTATCTCCAAGGACGGACACTTCATAACTCCTCGGCAACCTGTTCCCATATTCAGTTACACTCACAGAAAAAACAAAACTCATATTTAAGTAGAATTTCTTGTATGTCAGTTTGTGCCCATTGCCTCTTGTCCTGTCACTGGATACCACTAGGAAGAATCTGTCTCCATGTCCTTTCCATCAGGTACTTATACACATTGATGAAATCCCCTCTGAGCCTTCTGTTCTGGAGGCTAAGCAATTCCCACTCCCTCAGACTCTCCTCATATGACAGATGCTCCAATCTCTTAACCTTCTTAGTGGCCCTTCCTCAAACACTTGCTTTTTCCTATTTCTAAGCAATTCCTGTATCCCCAAGACTCTTAAATAATCATAGCAATCTTGTGATACAGTTCCATCTTGCTTTCACATCAGAAGAGTTGATAGATTTACTATATTTCTGTGACTACCACATCTTCTGCACTCTTTTTCTTCAGTAATATCTTCCCAAGAGGCAACTCTACCTAGCAGTTCCCTGAGTCTGTCCAAGTCTGTAATTTTCTATGCTCAGTCTTTCCTCTCCTGTAACATAATAAACAAGAAATACTGGTGTCCCTGTATCTACTCAGAGGAAACATCAGCAACAGAAATGCTTTTATGGAGGGAATCTTCTGGGTATGTATTAATGTTCATACTAACCAGGGGAAGAGCCTTTATGAGCTTCATTTCAGCTCTGTAGGGCACCACTAAGGAGAAAACGCTTTCTTACCTGGGAATCCTGGGAATCCCCTTTCTCCAGGGGGACCTGGAATAGAAACACCAGGCCATCCAGGTTGACCTCTGTCTCCTTTTGGTCCAAGTTCTCCTGAGTATCCTGGGGACCCTGGTTCACTTTGACCTTTATAGGAAAACAATTACGCACATGAAGTTTACAGTGAGTACAAATACAGATGTGCAGAATAGAAACACCAGCTGCAGATGTTCCTCCTTGCAAGGGTTGCCTAGTGCTATTTTTCTGGTTCTCTCTTGGAAGCTGCATAGAGTTTTGTTGAATCTGGCCCTAATTCATCTCTTTCAAAGAAAGTAATCTCTCTGCTTTAATAGTCTTCTTCAGGGGTTATTTTATATGGTGTCATTATTGTCTGTAACTTGAAATGTAGACTGATTGCATGGTCCTAAATTTAATTTTCCATCAGCATAAATTTGTAATCTTTAGATAGATGGTGAGCACTGTTTTCTAATACTGCTTCAAAAGCACCTTTTGAAAGTTGCAAATAGATCAGTGTGAGTGAAATCCAGGTTCCTCTTAAGTTTGTGGCACAACTCCCATGGACTTTAATGGAGCTGGGATTTCATAAGTCTCCTTTTAATTTGTTAGTTTTATCTTTTACATATAAAAAACCTGAAGACTTGGCTCTACTTTGAATCATCTGCACTGAACATTTTCATTTTATGAACAGCCTTGAAAGGTTCCAACAAAACTATATGAGTAATGGAAGTTTTAAAGTTTTCCCCACAAATAACTGCAGGTGTGTCCTTAGGCATACTTTAGATTCTGTTTGAAAGTTTAGTCTGAGCCTTAATTATATCTTCTGGGCAAGGCAAATATCAAAATAACATGCATCATTCCTTGCACATTCAGTAATTTAAGAGAAGATTTTCTGTTCCACATAGCTATTTCCCTTCTTTACCTGGAGCTCCTGCAGATCCTTTCTGACCTTTTAGTCCATCCAAGCCATCCAGTCCAGGCAGTCCAGGAAGACCTGAGAGGTGTTACAGGCATGACTAGGTGTCACAATAATCCTTTAAAGTCACAATTAAAAATTATGCCATTTTTTTTCTGACCACACATTCTGGCTTAGGACAGGGTATTTGCTGCACTTGATTCTCATTGGCAACTGAAGACAAGATCACATTGCACCCAAGTGCAGGTTTTTTTGAAAAAAAAAAGAAAAAAAAGGTAAAAAATCTGAAAATAGCAATTGTAATACAGTGTCACATCAAAGCAATCAAAAAATATACCTTTTAATCCTTTAGGTATTTCTATACTGCAGATAGCAGCAGGAAGCTCAGTATGGGCTAATTTACTCTGTAGTGAATCTCATGTCTGTGGCTAGATTACTACTGCTACATGTGATTAACTAGTCCAAAGTTAGCTGTGTTATCACTACATGACCAGGTGACTGGGATGCAGACACCACCTAAAATAACTGTAGAGCTGGAACTTCTTTACAGCTTCTGTTCCAAATGTAAGTGCAATTTAATCTAGCTGCACTAGAAAGAAGCTAAATTCTCACCTGGCTTCTCTTCCCCGGTCCTGCAGATTTCACATGCAAAACTATGCTTTTTTCATCACACTATTACAAAAATTCTTTAAACTGAACAGCACAGTCTTTGAAGACAACAAATCTGTAATTGAGACCTATGCTGACAGGTGATAGTATAGAGCAGCTTTGTCCATAGTGATGTTCACTAGATGGCCATATCACAGGCTGAGTGTTCATGATAGTCAGATAAAACTTTTGCTTTATAATCTGTGCTTTTTTGAAAATTGCTAAAGCACAATAAGTAAAAACATAGATGGCATTTTTTTATTCATTTTTTAAAGTTGAACTAATCTGAGATTGTGTTTGTTGTTTGTAGTGAAGAGTAAAAATATCTCCATGTCTTTAGCACTTTATAGTTTCCTAAGTTGTATAGATAAAGTATCAAATGTGAAGACCTACACTTACTAAATGCAGTTGGCAGCCTGTCACTTGGTGATAGGAACAGATTTGG
>WEKW01000050.1:956-60033 GCA_013389905.1 Sula dactylatra
TTCCCTTCTAAAGCATCAGTAAGCATTTTTCTTCCATAGTTGGGCTCAGAAACATCTGAAGCAATGTCAAAAGTACTATAAACTTGCATTCATGTTAGAGGCTTAGTAATGGAATTCCCAGTCAGCTTCTGCATCAGCCTTCTACTCTAAAAAGTAGAAGCTGCTCAGAACAAAACCCAGCCAGAGATTTCAGTGACGCTAATCTTGTGGTTTAGCTGAACAAAACATCAAAGCTTTCTGACAGTCCCTATTTTTTGTAAAGGTAATCTCTGGTTTCAAAATCTTGTGCCTTCCATTCTTTCCTAAACATTGCTTAGGAGAGATGGCTTGGAAAAGTTGATCTTCTGTAAATTGTTACTGGAACTCTATGCATTTCCAAAAACTAAACCAGATGAAGCTTCTCACTCTTCAGATGATGCCTATTTTTCATTTATTTATTTGTTTTAATATTCGGGATCATTGAATCTTCTGTATCTGTTAGCCTTGTATCTGTTCCTAATATTTTAATCAGAAATGAGTGATAGTATTAAAGATGCTATAAATTTCTCTAACAAATTGGAAGTCGAAAACATAGTTTAAAAAAAAAAACCAACCTCTGCCAGCTCTTATATTTAAAGTTTACTGAAGCATATGATTGAGATCAACATTATTTTAAATTACCAAACATTCATGAGAAGCTTTTCTCTTCCCTATGCAATAGCAGGGAAATTGCTATTGTATATATGTATAGATTGGCACTGGAATTTAATTCAGTTCCTGGAATTCAAATTAACTCAAATTTTGTTTAATCAGGTTAACTGGGCTTTGATTTTGCTTTATCTTTCCTGTTATGAAAAAAATGTTGAGCCCAAAGGTGAATTTCAGACAGCACTTAGTTGAAGTTTTCTGTTAAATAGATTCATCGTGAACACCTGTAAATTAGGTCCAGTTGAGAGACTAGTTTGCAATTAATGTTATGCTCTGTGGCAGGCTAATACAAATCACGGTGATGATGTTGTCCTAGCCCTTCGTTTAAATAGATTTACAGTCCAGTATAGACTTATGATTCCTTGCCACAAGCTTTCTTTCATCACGGTGGTTCTTTATCTCAGTTATGAAATGCTTAAGGCTACCACTCTGTTTCATTTTGTCAGTTTTTACTCTCTCCTTTTTAAGAGACTTCTTCTGATGACTTGAACTCTTCTGTCCCTATATTTCATGTTCAAAATTATCAGAATTAGTTTACTTGCTTTCCAGATGCAGAGTTAAGACAGTGTCCTGGGGGTTGTGACTGAGCTAAACCAGAATAACTTATCTGTCTTACATCATCGCATATTAAATCGGGGGTGGGGTGGGGAAAGCTGTTTCTACAAAGCTTTTGATAAAAACACACGTATCTAGACAACAAAAGCTAAGGGAGAGGTTTTCTGTGCATCCATTTTCTTTTTCTCTGAATTTTTTCCTATTCTCAGCATATGGAGAGAGGGTCCATAAGCACTCTGAACCCAGTGGTACATATGTATTTTATCTATCTTCTTGGATACAGCCAGCTGTAGTTCATTCTTACGGCTGAGCTTTGGGATATCTACTATGGACAGGTCTGTAGTATGCTTAGTCTGTCCTATGCAGTCAGATAAAATAATAAATATTTGGGACTTTGTTAAAGCAGGAGGCTTTTCTACTCCAGAGAGCGTTAAGCTTAGGCTGATAATCCCTCTTAAGAGCTTACAATGTCAGTGATGTGTCTGGACTTGAGAAGAGATTTTTGTAAAACCGACCTTACGCACATTTCTTCCAGATCTGATTCTCATCTTAGACCTGCTGGTGCAAAGACTACACCGAAAGCATTTTGAGAGCTTGTGTCAGGAAGTGTGCTATAGGAAGCAATGCTTTAACTTCAAAAATGTTTGCTTTGACTCTGTGAATCATGCAACTCATTTTTTAAATAAAAAAAAAAGTGAATTCTGCATTTAGCCCAAGTCTTGTTGCAAAGCTAAGCTTCATAGCTTCAATACTGCTGAAAGTTTGCAATGGAAATCTATGGGAGGTAACAACAGAAAGACCTGAATGGTTGGATAGATTAATACTATCATCTCACTGGTTAACAAAGAAACATCTTATCAGTGTAACTGTATTAATAAATTACAAACCTCTGCAGTACCCTTTGTACAGGTGGTCAGTAGGCATTGTAAAGCATAGTTCTGTGTATATTATTTCCTGTCTAAATTCATAAATGTGTTGTCATAATTTCTTTTAACAGCTACAGGAGTTTTGTTTCTGAAGATGCAGGCCCAAACACACTGATTGCTACAGTTAATGCTGTTGACCCTGATGGAGATGGTGTGACATATGATATTCTGTCTGGGAATCCAAAAGGAAATTTTGTTATTGACCCTAAGAAAGGTAATAATATATTTAGCACTTTGCTGCTGCGGTCATAAAGTTGATTCTGATGTGATGCAGCTTGAATGTGGTCTTCGCTAGGTAGCAATTGTGAAAACTGAACAGCATATGCTATTTTTGAAGCTAATGTTAACCTAATTAAAAATGAAGGAAAAAGATGCCATTGTTCTAGACTCTCTTATAGTGTAAAAAAAACCCATATCATTTTCCTAAAAGCTTTGTATAATTGTCCTATCGTACTTGTTCATTGTTTGCTTTCAGTCAGTAACTTAACAGAGAGCATTTTTATAGATTACAGGTTACTTAACAGACAGTAACTTAATAGAGAATGTTATTGTTGATAACAGTGACATAACAAACTGTCAAACAAGGATTTGAATAACATTTAGTCTAGGAGAATAGTTTCAAAGTTGCAGCAAGAAAGGGCTACTCTGCAGGGTAAGGTGAAATAGGAGTCGAGGGTGACAGCGAGGCAGGCAGGGGCAGGGACCTCACAGCCACAGAGCACCATCCTCAGCAAGAGCAGCAGAGCAGGTCCCGTGACATAAACATGGTTCATCCAACAGTCCAGTGGTCGCCAGGCAAATACGCAGTGATCAGGTGTGTCTCGGGTCAAGCGGGAAGCCAAGTCAGCGAGGCCATGTCAGGGTCAGCAAGATGCACAGCCAGGTACAGCACACCCCCGGGGGAGCTAGGGAAAGGACCGGAGCTTAAGTGCAGCTCCTGAGACATGGGGCAGAGGCCACAGACAAGGCTTCTGACAACTAACTCTCTGACCCAAGGTTAGCCGGCTGCAAGGTGTCAGAGCTGGCCTTGAACACGGGCAGCCAAACCCAGGGAGCAGGAGGAAGAGTTTGCAAGGCCTGTTGGTGCACTCAAAGCTTGATAACCACCTGCTGCGATGAGCCAAAGGTACTACCAGTAATCCAATAGCCATGCGAGGGGAAAAAACAATAGGATGACAGTTCTGACTGGAGAAGTTTTCTTTTGTACAACTTTTTCAATAACTTAGTTTTAACTGGTTTAAAGTGGGCATTTGGGTTTTTAAATAAGGCTTTTTTTACCCCGTTCTGATGTCTCTGTTTTGATTATGCATGTGTGAGCAAACACTTCTTAATTGAGTCTACTTGTGTTGTACTGATACAAAATGATGCATTTGTAGGTGGAATGATATTACCACTGGTTTTTTTCAATGAAGGGAAAAGTATATAAAATATGAATTCAGTAAGTATATTTTTCATTTAAGGACAAAATCATTCACATGAGCAGTGTTATTTAGCCAAGAATACTACATGCAGGAGAAAAAAAGATATGTGGAGAATACTTTGCAGTTTAAGTAATTTGTTCTGAAATACCAGTTTTACATCTTTTTAAATTCTTATCAGTAGTCGCATATTTTTAAAACCCCAAAGGAAAAAATCTCACAACATCGGTGACCTCATTTAAAAAAAAAAAAAAAAAATGCAGAAACACACATTGTCTGAGTAGGGTGGCATATCCCTTTAAATTCATAGGATTTATTTGCTGTGCATTGCTTGAAAAAACAAAAAAGGATGTTTTGAGACAGAAACAAGCAACCAAATTAAAATTCCATTGATGGATTAAAGTAAATTAATTAACTTCACTTAAACTACTTTATAATTAACCTGTTCTGAACTGCAGTTAAAATCCAAACTTATATTTTTCAAAGTGTAAGTGTTGAATATACAGGAAGGAGTAAGCTGCCTTAAGTTATTCCTTCTCTTTATTTCACAGAGTTCTCTTAGCATGAAATTTTAATTTCAATGCAAATCATGTTTTTGCAGTATTGATTTTAGATTCTGAAATGTTCACAAAAATATGGTCTGCAGGTAACTTGCGAGTGTTGAAGCGTGATCCAGAATTTGAGAGTGCCTTTTATCCTTTCTGACTTAAAAAGAGACTTGTAGGTTCCAAGAGTTAAATTTCTAAAGATACTTTGGCACCTAAAGAGGAACGATGGTTTTAAAAGTGTCTAATTGCCATGGGGGTAGTACATCTGATACTTCTGAAAATCTTTATTTTAAGTGCTCAAAGAACCTTAACATATGATTGACAGCATCTCTTAGGATTAGCTCCATAGTTTGTAGGTGTACTTTTTATACTTTTTTACCAATTAATTTTTACAGTTTTTGAAACTTAATTTTAGAAACATTAACTTTTTTTCAGAACACTTTTGGGCTTTTGTTGCTAAATAAACCAATAAAGATTTATACAGTGGCTTGCAGCAGTTTCTTTTCAGAAATGATGTCAGGGGAATAGTCTGTACCCCATTGTCACAGAAATGCCAAGGTAAAATGGAAATGTGTCAAAAATAAGTGCTGCAGCTAAAGCAATACATTTGCAAGCAAAGTGAGTGACATTGATGCTGTGACAATACTCCATTGTAATGGCAATTGCTATTATGCCTGATGAATAATAGAGGTGATTGATGGATGATGGAGCAAAAGGATGACAGCTTCGTACTGCACGGTCTCAGATAACTGGTCTCTTGCTTTTTTAGCAAATCTTTCATACATCTTTCTCTGACAGTGCCTTTGTGTCCCATCCAGCAGGGTGTATCATTTGGGGGACTTGGGAGAGTAGCAAAATACAGGTTTCTGAGGATATGTCTGTATAGCTAAATGCTGTTATGATTGTGCTGCAAGAAGGTAAACTTGTGCTAGTTTCAGTTGAGCTAGGATGTGTAGCTACAGCTGTGGACATGGTGACACATACTTCATTGCAATAATGATGCAGGAACATAGCCAGGCTCACTGGTGGGGCTGGTGCAGGCTAAACAGAAGTCTGCCACAATGTTTCTCTGGATTTTTTGTATTTTTTTTTTTTTTTTTTTTTTTTTTCTGCAACAGATAGACTAAAGCTAATATGTGCAGGTCAGCTGAGTTGTAGCTGTTGTCTTATTTTGCTCTGTAGACATACCTGCAGACAAACCTGTTGTGATGCCTTAATTTTGTTTTAATATCAAACTTCAGTAAAATACCGTAGGTAAACTCCATCAGCCTTGTGTGAATGGGTAAACCAGAATGGTTTGTTGTTGTGCTTACTAGTGAGAAGAATAATGGTAATTGGTTCATGTAGTAAAAAAAAAAATAAAACCCCACAACCTCTTGTTGTTTTTACAGGGCTAGTTAGACTTCGTTCAAGTCCGTTTCCTAAGCTGCAGGGGACAGAATATGTACTTAATGTCACAGCTACTGATGATAATGCCTCTGGAGGGCCCCATTCTCTTACAAGTACTGTCCAGGTTGTTGTGAAAATTGATGATGTCAACAATAACAAACCTGTCTTTCAGAAGGTAAATATGTGAGGCTCAGTCATTTGCATTAGACCGTGTGGTACATGTTTAAGACTGCGTTGTCACTGCAAGTGATGCAGCAGATGAGCTATTCAAGAAGTGGTCAGCTTTCGTCTCTCTTTGCTGCTGTCTTCTTCACCTTTTCCATCCCTCTCCTAAGACTTGCAGGGTTTGTTCTCTCGTGGCAGAACAGCTCCTGTGAGCACTGTCTCTTCCCTGAACCACATCTCATTTCTGGCATTTTAGAGATAAGGTTTTGGAGGTTCATTGTGACGTAGCGATGAGGAATTGATAGGTATAGCAATCTATGCAGAGGGCTTGTTCCAAAATATTCCAAAATACCTCTCTAAATTACATAGGCTTCTTCTGACAATTTTATGACTGGAACAGATGAAAGAGAGAAGAATGAAAGTGTTTTAGCTTAACTTATAAAGTACTATAAGAAATAAGTACTTGAATATGTTTTCAGAATGTTAATTCATGTTAAAGATCTGTTGTCTAAAAATTTCAAGTTTGATGCTGATAGCTAAAATGTTGATGGGCAATGTTCCATATTTTGAAAAGCCAGTCTTGGAAATTCTTGGTAGCCTGTCCTTGACAAAGTTACTTCATGTAGAAATCCCTTTTTGACCAAAGCAGTTCTGTGGTTTGGGCAAGTGTCTGCCCTCTTTTTTTATAAGATTTTTGCTATATGCAACCATAACTTTTTCTCCAAATATTTTCACTGGTTGGAGATGCTCAGTGGCCTCATATTGTGTGTTATTCCTATAACTGCGAAATAGCAAGTGAAGTGTGTAAATTAATCATGGTACAGATAAAACATTAACATCAGTGCATGTGATGGAAGTGTGGCTAAATATTTTTTTCATTCTTTTTCCCTCCAGTGTATCTTTAAATCAAACAGCATTGTAAGTCTTTGATTTTTCTTTTTTTTCACTTTGTCCCCTCTCTTAGTGTCAGTATTATCGGGAACATGCTTCTGTATTGGAAAACCAGCCTTCAGGGACAGTTGTACTGCAGGTTGAAGCCACTGATGCCGATGAAGGGGCCAATGGTATAGTGAAATATGGCTTGATGCACAGAGGTGGTGTCCTGCCAGCGTTTAGTATTCATCCTGACACAGGTAAAGCAAATATCAGAACTGATACTGGCATATAGAAACCACTTTGTTACACAATAGAAAAAAAGCTTAAATAAAATCAAACCTTGTGCTTTTTCATTGAGTTTTTTGATAGCAGACAAAATATAAACTGTATTAACTGCATGAACAAATACTCTTCCTTTGGTTTCATACCTGTCCAATACTGAACTAGAACTGATGTTTTCCCTGAAATGTGGAAGTTCTGCTGTGTGAAATAACTTGTGTAGTTTTGTAACTAGATTTAAAAAACTCACCATATTTTAGGTGCACATTACCTTGCAACATTGCTAATGGCATATAAATGATTTATGCAAGTGACTAGTCTTACAAACAGCAAAGAGTCGAAGTCTTGGAAAGCCAAAACTAAATTCAGGCTGAACTTCTGGAGGATAAAAGGCATGAAACATGCCTTCACCCCGTACTTACTGCTCTTCAAATGAAATAGTTTTTTAAACTCATTCTCTTCAAGTTAGTTTGGTACTTATCTCTGTTTCCTAAATTCAAGTCCAATTGTGTGTAGATGTACGTGTATAGGAAGTTTGTATCTGCCCGAGCAGTACAATTTATGCTGCTGAAATTTGTTAAATCTTGTGATTGGATCCTTGAGCCTGAAGCTCACATTATAGGTATATTTAACCTATTGCACTGTATCTCAATCTATTAACAGACAAACATCTAAATGTAGAATATTGTCAAATGCATAGTATTTTAACTCTGGTATTTAATTTGTTTTCAGGAATTCTGACAACTGTTCAGGTATTTGATCGAGAAAAACAGAGGGAATATCCTATCACTGTGACAGCAACAGATCAGGCAGCGGAACCACTCATTGGAATATGTCAGATAAATATTATCATCCTGGACCAAAATGACAATGATCCCAGATTTGAAAACACCCACTATGAATGTAATTGAGAGTCATTGGATAGAGTTTCGGTGCCCTGAGTGTGAGCTTACCTGATGTCTAAGACTTTTGGGTTTTGTCTTTCTTGGCAGTAGATCTTGTGACCAACTAGCTGATTGCAGCCAGAGATGCATTTACTTTAATTAATTGCAGAATTGTTATTCTGTGTCATGTGCAATGTAACAAGGACAGTCTTGACTCACAGGCCTTCCTGAGTATTGTTATGGGAAAATTCCTTGAAACAATAGCCATGTCAGTATCTTTCCTTACCTGAGTATATAGCAAGTGTCTGTTGTACTACACAGAAATGTGAAAGTTGTAATAAGGATGTGAGTGTGCAGTGCTGAGCACTAACTGTATCCTTTGCTTTCTGACTAATAGATTTTTGTCATAACTTTTGATTACATATTTTTCCTTTTCCCATTTGAATTTCATCATTCTTCATTGTTTGTTGTTTTACCTTTCCTTCTTGGTTCTTCAAAAAACCCTTCCTGTTTATGGATAAACACCCAGAGGCATATATAATATTAATAAAAATAATGAAGACTGTTAATACTACGCAAATCCTAGAAAGTAGTTTCTGACAATGTGGTCCTTTTCTTCTGGTTTTATGCAATAAATTAAAATTCAATTTATATATATTTCATACAGAGCAATTAGTCCCCTAGTAAAAGTACAAGACAAAAAAAAAAAAAGTAGTATCTTATGAGAAATAAGAATTCCAGGTTATCAATATGATAATGTGAAGTTCAAATGTGATCCATAGCTCTGGAGTGATAATAGCTCTTTAAAATATTCATTTTGATTTTTATGGCCATTGTTCCAAGGAAGATAAAGTCATAGCTTCTGTACATTATTACTTTAGTATTTCTTAGTAAGATGTTCATGGTACTTTAGTGAATTAATGATCAGTTGGAAATATCCTTTCCTTACATTAGATTTCCTAAGAGAGGACACAAGAGTTGGGACCAGCTTTCTTCGTATTGCAGCCCGTGATGATGACTACAGCTCAAATGCTGCCATTACCTATTCAATAGCAAATGAAGAACCAAATTATTTACAGATTAATCCTACTACAGGCTGGGTGTTTGTGAACCAACCCATATCTCAGGTATGGCGCTTGCTTTCCTTTTAAAGCTGGCTATCTCAATATGTCATAGGAGGGGCTGAGGTCTTGAGTTTGTCCTTACCTCCATGTAGCCCCTTCACAATAAAGGATCAATATGTCATGTTGAAATTAAACATGAGTCTAAGGCTTTTAGCTGATGAGTTCATTGACTGTGAATTGCATATAAGCAAGCCCTGTTTTCAGCTGGAAAGCTGACAGCACAGCCTCTGAGAACTTGTTCTTCCCATTTCATTAGCTTTGGCATACTAATGCAAGGGACTGGAGGGCTAAGATTGTAAGCAGGGGAGCAGGAAACCAGGTGTAGGACTTCACTCTGTTAAGAGGCAATTAGTTAAGACACAAACCTGAATGTGAGAGAGTGTGAAATAAGATACCCAACTTGATGCATGTTAGTTGTGGTGGACTAAGCATAGCTATCCCTCAGGAAGGTGAAGGCATAATGAACAAAATTGTTGCATGTAGTTATCTAAAATGTATCAGCTTCAGCCATTTCTAGATGCCTATGTATTTGACATTTTCAGAGTTGTGAAGTAATTTGTGTTGAAATGAAAATATTGTTGTAGATGTCAATCTTTCTTTAAATCAATTTTTAATAGTGTCCTGGTTTTGGCTGGGATAGAGTTAATTTTCTTCCTAGCAGCTGGTACAGTGCTGTGTTTTGGATTTAGCATGAGAATAACGTTGATAACACACTGATGTTTTAGTTGCTGCTGAGCAGAGCTTACACTAAGTCAAGGACTTCTCAGCTTCTCATACTGCCCTGCCAGCGAGGAGGCTGGAGCAGGCACAAGAAGCTGGGAGAGGGCACAGCCAGGACAGCTGACCCCAACTGGCCAAAGGGATGTTCCATACCATATGACATCATGCTCAGTATATAAACTAGGGGAAAGCTGGCTGGGGGCTGCTGCTTGGGGACCGGCTGGGCATTGCGTGGTTGGTTGTGAGCAATTGTTTTTCATTTGCATCACTTGTCTGTCTTGGGTTTTGTTTCTCTCTCTTTTTGTTGTTTTCCTTTTCATTACTACTACTACTTATTATTATTATTATTATTATTATTTAATTTTATTTCAATCATTACCTCTTCTGATTCTCTCCCCCATCCCACTGGCGTGGGGGGAGTAAGCAAGTGGCTGTGTGGTGCTTGGTTGCTGGCTGGGGTTAAACCACGACATACTGAAACTTAACTTCTAAGTAACTGACACACAAAATCTGGTGAAGGTGTATTCTTTCAGTATATTTTCTTTATTGAATTTAAAAACCCTACAGACCTAATAACAAAAACTGTTGATAGGTAAACTTAAAAACTCAGGGGCTCCACGAAGTGGGGTTTTTTTTGTTTTGTTTTAAAATTTGTGTGAAATTTGCTAAGGTTTATTGAGACAAACAGCAACATTTTCCAACAATCTTAAGTAAAGCAAATAGCAGAATTTTCAGCAACCTTGCACCTACTTTGTATTCTGAGCTCAGTATTCTGCAGTTGTGGATGTTTTTCTTATGTGCAGTTTTTTTTTAAGTGTGCCTTTAATTTTATGTATTCATTTATTTTTTTTTTTGGGGGGAGGGGAAAGCTCACTGGAGCCCTGATCAAAACCCTTTGTAACAAAACCTTTTTTTACTGTTCAGAGGTCATCTATAATTCGAGAGATTATTGCTACAGATGGAGGTAATAGGAGCAGTAAAGTTGAACTTGCGGTAACTATTACCAGTGCAAAAAACCAGCCTCCACAGTGGGAAAGAGATAGCTATGAAGTTGTTATTCCAGAGAATACTACAAGAGATGCATCAATTTTGGTAAGGTTAGGACAGGCTTGTTTGTCTACAGCTGTGAGGCTATAGAGTAACTGAACATTGCTTATTTGCTTAAATATAGTGAGCTTTTATAACAGTTTTGTGTACTGTAGGGACCAATGATCTGCTATCAGTTTTCTTTCAGAAATGCTAACAGTAACCAGCATTTTTGCACTAATTTATTTGTGTGCAACCGCTATTTAATTTCCTTCCCATTTGGACAATACTGCAGGTGTTGCTATTCTTTTGACTGCTTCTGTATTACCTGAGGTGATTATTGACCTTAAAGCACTTAGAGTTGTTAAAATTGCTTGCTCAGAATGAATAATTGGAATGCTTTGTGAAGTAACTCCAAAATACATATTTTTAGGATAAAAGGATGAGTAACCAAACATGTAATGACTGGTAACCTTTGGCTGCAGCTATTTGTGGCCTGGAGAAGTATCAGGCAGGGTTAAGTTTTAGTATCAGGAAAGACTTGTCCTAGTGTTTTCAGTTGAGAGCTGAAGATCTGGCAGAGTCAATACACAAAAGCTTTTAGAAATGTTGCTGTACTTTACAAAAGTGTTGATTACGCAAACTTTTTGAACTGTGCAGACAATCCGAGCAACTTCTCCCCTTGGTGATCCCCGTGTGACTTATAACCTAGAAGAGGGACTTGTTCCGGAGACCAACATGCCAGTTCGTTTCTACCTGACTCCAAACAGACATGATGGTTCTGCTTCAATTCTGGTAGCTGAGCCACTAGATTATGAAACAACAAAGAACTTTCTACTGAGGGTTCGAGCACAGAATGTTGCTGCAGTTCCTCTGGCAGCATTTGCTACAGTCTATATTAATGTAACAGGTGTGTAAGCTGTACAGTGATGTTATAGTATAATCATAGTCTTTTTTTCTTTCAGTTTTTATAGTTTTCTCTTTATGTGCTCTTTTTGATGTTTTAGATGTCAATGACAATGTCCCATTCTTCACTTCATCTATTTATGAAGCCTCGGTAACAGAGGGAGCTGATGTTGGGACGTTTGTCGCTCAGGTGTCTGCCACTGACCTTGATCTTGGTCAGAATGGTGAGGTAAGCAAGTGGGGACCTACATCTTTCATCATGAAAGCTGTGGCATGACTTCTGTATGAACAATGGCTAAATAGATTAGAAACCTTCAACCTAGAAAGGGGATGACTAATAGGGAAACATGAGATGAAATAAAGTAGTTAATTATATGTTTCCCTGTCTTTCTGTGTGAAAAATGCAACTAAAACTAGTAGGTGTGAGATGGGAAACAAAGAAGAAATAATTATACAACCTGTAGGAGAAAAACCTGCTCTGAAGCAGAATGCTCTGCTTTGGAAAGGTCTATGTAGACCTAAAATGTGATTGGATAAATTAATGGAAGAAAAAAAATGTGTTAAAAGCTTCTGTGAGTGTAAATCATTGGAGGTACTGAAAAACGAATCCTTACAAAATATGTCAAGTCCACCAGAAGTGGGTGTATTAATTATTGATTTTAAACATTGAAAGTAGATATATCCTTAGAACAAGAGTGCAAGCTGAAGTCAAGTGCACGAAAGCATATACATAATAGAGACTAGAATGTGGTCCATGATACTGAGCAAGTTCAAACTCAGCTCACCTGTAGCTATTATATTAGTAGCTGAGTTTGAGTGCTGTTGCACAAGTGCTGTGCAAATGTGAACTAGAGAACCAGAACTGATTAGACAAGACAAATTTATTTCCAAGTACAGACCGGCAGTCAACATGCAAGGAAGTTTACTGACTTTAAACTAGATTGCTCAAGCTGGCGGTTTTGCTCAGCTGTCTTGGCCCTGATCAAGTTCTCAAACACAAGACTGTTCTTCCCTTCTTTAAGTGCTTAGTTGTGAACTATCCAACAAAAGGAAAGTATAGATTAACAACTTCTTTTTAATCCTTTAGATAACTTACTCCCTGTTACATGACAGTGGCAGAGACTACACATACTTTGGCTTGGACTCGCAGACAGGCTCAATATACACTGTCTCAGTGTTTGATAGAGAGAAGAAAGGATCTTATCTACTAGAAGTCAAGTCAGTAGATGGCTCTGAATCAGCTCGACCTGGAAAACATGGGAAGCCAAACTCTGGTAAAAGAGAAATGTCTGTGACAAACATCATTTTACCTGGACTGGTCTCTGAAAACAGAAGCTCTGAAATGCAAGATTAAATGTTAATTTCCTTGTTTCAAGTGTACTTGTGAAAGAGTGTCTGTTGTTTTGGTTTTGCGTTTGTATTTTTTTTTTACTGTTTGTGCAACAGTTGTCAGAGCTAGAACAGATATTTTATGTGATGATCAGGCAACTTTTTGTTCTGAAATTAAAAGAAAACAAGGGCTTCATAGTTAGTTTAGAGAGTATTTCCAAGCTGGCAAAAATGTACCCATTATCCATAGGACGAAGATCTCTGGGTAGTGGAGGTGTTTCTCAAAGCACTGCATATGGTACTGTATTCAGTCAAAAGTAATTAAGAAGTATGAAGCAGGGAAGTTCAAGACAGAAAATCCCATTCTCAGTTGATGGCTGTGCTTAAATAAAGACTTAAAATTTGGCTTTTGTGGCTTCAGGACAAAAAGTTATGACTAAAAACTGTACAATTGCCATATTAGGCATCAATTATTCACATATTATCTGTTTAAACAAATTGGATGTGACATTCATTTGATATCCAAGTGCTTTTGAGTAATGTTGGTATATATATTGTCCACAACCCTAAGGGTTTGTTTCTGTATTGTCTGCATATTCGTCTTCATTTAATGTGCAGCTAGACAGTTTAAGGAATTGTAGCTGACAGAAGTGGCACAGCTGAGTATTTTCATCTCTTGTTTCTTGTCTCTCTAGACACGGCCTACGTGCGCATTTTTATCAATGATGTGAATGATAACAAGCCTGTCTTCACTCAAAGTGTCTATGAAGTAAATGTGGATGAAGACCAAGATGTGGGCTCGACTATCATTACAGTCAGTGCTAATGATGAAGATGAAGGTAAAGTATTGGTATTCCCTATAGCTGTGTCTAAAATATTAATGAGTTAATTTCAGCACACCAAGACATATTTAGTAGTGTTAGAAAGGAAAATGTCTTTTTGTCTCTAGATTTTAAAACTTCTTTAAGCGTGAACTGATTGGGCATGAACGTTAGTTCATAATGGAACTGTGAGGCATAAGTCAAATAACTCTTACTTCAGGAGGCAATGCATTAATGTGGGATGATGGGGAATAATTTCTGTGCCAGCAAATACAAATTTATTACAGATCATATCATTTTCTTACAAATGGGCGCCAATAAAAATGTTCTGGTTAACTAGAATGAATCAGACTTGATTTCAGTGAGACTCATTTGCTTTCTTTATGGACAATATGGTTGTATTGGTCTTTATTTGCTTGGTATGCATTCTCATATTTGAAACTAGACTTCCTAAATGCATATGATGAGTCTTAGCTGTATTGCTTTATCTACAAATCAGTCAGGAATTCAGTCATAAGTCATGAAAAAATAAGAACATAACCAGTGCTCATAAATGAGAGAGGGAACGGTACAGACTTCAGTCTTTTGGCCATGGTGCACTAATAATTTGACTTTGCTGTTGTTGTGGTTTAGCCCCAGTCAGCAACTAAGCACCACATGTCCGCTCGCTCAGTCCCCCCACCCCAGTGTGGTGGGGGAGAGAATTGGAAGGGCCAGAGAAAGAAAACTCATGGGTTGAGATAAGAACAGTTTAATAATTAAAATAAAACAGTAATAGTAATAACACAAATAATAATATAATGAAAAGGAAAATAATGGGCGGGGGGCTTGAAAGCTCGGGGACGAGGGGGGAACAAACGAACAACAAGTGATGCAACTGCTCACCACCTGTCAAAAAACGCCACCAGTCCCCAAGCCGTGACTGCTGCTACCCCCAGCCAACTTCCCCCAGTTAATATACTGGGCATGACATCATATGATATGGAATATCCCATTGGCCAGTTTGGATCAGCTCTCTTGGCTGTGCCCCCTCCCCTCCCGGCTTCTTGTGCACCTGGCAGAGCATGGGGAGCTGGAGAAGTCCTAGACTAGTACAGGCGCTACTTAACACGCTGATGTTTTAGTTGTTGCTATCAACATTATTTTCATACTAAATCCAAAACGAAGCACTGTACCAGCTACAGTGAAGAAAATTAACTCTATCCCAGCTAAAACCAAGACAGCTGTGTGGTGAAACCGTACTTTTTTTTTGTTGCATAAGTCCCCAAGGGCTGTTCTGTCAGTATATCTGTGAAGTGCAAGTACATCCTGGCTGCATTTGATTCCTCACCCACTCAAGGAGGCTGAGGCAAATGTGGCTAAGTTGTACTGAAGAAGGATTTACCTACTCAGGGAACTTTCAGTTTGTTACTTAGGCTGCCTGTAAATCTACTCTGTAGTGTTGGATCAGAGGACGTGATGTGAAGGATATATGGCACTTCATTTCTGTCCTCTTATATAAAGTAAATGATTAAAGATGTAGCTATGAAAGAAGGGAAGAAGAGAAGAATGGTAATGTGAAGGTAGAGCTTGTAGAAAGGCTAAAAGTCTTTATTTGATCTAAAACCATTGGCAAATTGGTACTGCATCTGAAATTTTGAGAAGTTCTGTTAGGATTGTCTCCTCTGGCTTGATAAATAATTAACCTGTTTGTTGGTAAATTCTATGCATAACTGAATAAGTGCAGAATGGTTCTATGGTATGAAGTATTTTATGAGAACTCATTCTTACATGCTGGGTGTTAGCATATAAGAATTTGTATTTTTGGTCCTGTAGCCTTGGCCAGCCATATTGATCCTTCAGTGAATTCAAGGGATCACAAGTAAAAGCAGAATTAATATTTCATTGCAAAGACATATTTTATAATTAGATACAAATTACCAGTTGGACATCCCAGAACTGAAAATGCTGATAAGTAATCTGACATAGCTGCACGTTTTAAAAGACCACAAAACTATAATACCAAAAATCAGTTACCATATGATTTGTACTTCATTTTAACATCCCATGTTTTAATCTACTTCAAGAAATGTGTGTTTTCTGACACTGTTGGTAATTGACAGGAACAAATGCTAAAGTACGGTATCAGATCACAGCTGGAAACACGGGAGGAGTACTTGATGTAGAACCAGAAACAGGAGCCATTTTTATTGCCCAACCACTGGATTATGAAGAAACAAAAATGTATGAGATTCACTTGTTTGCCTCTGACGGGAAATGGGAAGATTATGCAGTTATCATCATCAATGTCATGAATAAAAATGATGAGACTCCAGTTTTCTCTATCAATGAATACTATGGAAGTATAATTGAGGAACTGGATGGGTTACCAGTCTTTGTACTTCAGGTAGCGTATACGGTTTCAGAGATTATAATATTTCAATGAAAAAGCACAGGTTACTCTGGTACAATTATGTTAATAATAATCCAGCACAAATATATTAATGAAATTTAGTTTTACTGAGGTTTTTTGTCAGTGGAAGAAGAGAAGTGGACTTTTATGGAAAAATAATTACAAACATAGTAAGTATGATAAGCAGGATGGATCATTTGTGATCCTGAAAAGCAAATCATTAACATTTTAAAGTTGCTGTCAGAATAGCATAGTTAAATTACCTCTATAAATATGAAAACAAATATTATTTTGGTATTAGAATATCTACTCTGTTATTGTAGTGCAAAGCATATTTACCTATTGTGAACTGTCCCTCAACTGCCTCTCATTTGACTTTCATCTGGTATGCACATATTAATAGCATGTCATATACTTTTGCTTGGACTCCTTTAGACTGTAGCAGCATATAGGAAATAATGCAATCATTGCATATTTTATAATTTCTATGTCTTTGTTTTCAAAACCTTTGTAGGTTATGGCAAATGATCCTGATAGTAATGTGGATGAAGGAGATTTGAGATACTCATTGCATGGACATGGTGCAGCTGATATTTTCACAATAGATGAGAAAACGGGCAGCATTTACTCACACAAGACACTGGATCGTGAAGAGAGAGCACTGTGGAGATTTGTTGTATTGGCTACTGATGAAGCTGGAGAAGGACTTACAGGATTTGCTGATGTAATTATTAATGTGTGGGATATAAATGACAACGCACCCATGTTCACATGCATGCCTGATCATTGCAATGGGAGTGTCTTTGAAAATTCTCCTGCAGATGCATTAGTCATGGAAATGGGTGCAGTTGATCGTGATGATCCAAATGTAGGCCTTAATGCTGTCCTGACTTACAGGATAACAGAGAATGTAAAAAATGAGTTTGGAACTGACATGTTTAATATCAATCCCAATACTGGTACAATCCATGTAGCAGGAGGAATGCTAGACAGAGAAAGGACTGAAAAGTATTTTCTTACTGTTGAAGCAAGAGATGGGGGAGGGCTAACAGGAACTGGCACTGCCACTATTTGGATTGCAGATGTCAATGATCATGTACCTAAATTCACAAAAAAGATGTGGCAGGCAACAATTCCTGAAAGCAGTGCCATCGACTCAGAAGTTCTGCAAGTGTGTGCTACAGATGCAGATGTTGGGGAAAATGCTGACTTAATATTCGGTGTCATCGGGGGAGACCCAGATCAGAAGTTTTATATTGAGAATGGCAAAGAATGGCAATGTGCCACTATTCGACTGAAAAAACAATTGGATTTTGAGAATGCACGTGAAAGGCAGTTTAATCTTACTATTACGGTGGAAGATCTTGATTTTTCTAGTATTGCAGTGTGCCTGATTGAAGTTGAAGACTCTAATGACCACAGCCCAGTTTTCCTTTCTCAGCTTATTCAGACAAGCCCTTTCTTTGAAAACATGCCTGTAGGTACTACAGTAGCCACAGTGAGAGCTACGGACAAGGATTCTGGTTTGAATGGGAACATTGTATATTCTATAAAGTCAGATTCGGATCCTATGAGACAGTTTGCGGTTGACCAATATGGTCACATGGTTGTGGCAAATACACTAGATCGTGAAGTCATGCAAAAATACGGGTTAGTTGTACAAGCTTCAGATCAAGGGACACCTGCCCGTACTGGAAGCGTTACAGTTTTGATTAACTTGCTTGATGTTAATGACAACGGACCAAGGTTTGAGGCACCATACATGCCTGTAGTTTGGGAAAACATAATGAGGCCTGAAATAGTGTGTATGAACCATACATCAAAACTGCTTCATGCATTTGATCCAGACACTGAAGAAAATGGGCCACCCTTTACATTTTCATTGCCACCAGATTATCAGAATTCTTTGGATTTTTCTCTTACTGACAACAGAAATAACACAGCAACTGTAACTGCTTTGAGGTCCTTTGACAGAGAAAAGCTGAAAGTGTTTCATCTGCCAATAGTTATAACGGATAGCGGGATTCCAGCTATGAGTTCTACAAACACCCTAACTATAACAATTGGTGATGAAAATGACAATTGTCATGAATCTGGCCATAAGGAAGTCTATGTGTGCAGTTACAAAGGTAAGTGCTATCTGGATATTACATCAGATTCGTGAATATAGCACAGTCTTACGCATAATTTTTGTCTCACAGTTCTTAATTTTTTTTTGATGGTTTACGTATTTTGGAACTGAAAGTCCAATTCTAAACTACTGAATGAAGTGGAACGAGTAAAGTATATTTGCAAAGTTCAGACCCTAGTGTGTAACAGATCAACTACCAAAAACCTAGTAGCTGCAAACAAGTACATATTGCACTTGCAGAAAAAGCAGTATTTTTATAAACCAATAAAATCTATTTTCCATTGACTAGTTTTCACCTATGCAGAAGAAATTTTTTTGTGTGTGCACACATGGTTTGGAAAGTATCTGATGCTGAGAGACCTGGAGATGAGAATGGCAGAACGGAAGCAGCTTAGAGAAAGAGAGGTTCATAGATGAGCCCTACCCAGAAATCGTAGACCAGTCCCACCTCCACTGTGACCAGCCACTGTGTGGCTGAGCGGGATAGAAATCTTGGAGGGAGGTTTTCTGCTGGCAAGAAAGGATCCGAGGGAAAGTTGGGTCAGTGCTTTTTTTTTTTTTTTTTTTTTTTTTTNCTGCTTCCTAGAATATGTAGTCTTTGAACTACAAAAAAAAAAAAATGCTGTTCTGGATGTGTTCTTGAGTGGTGCACAGTACCTAGTTCAAGAAATACTAGCAGGAAAGTTGCTCTGTGATAGCAGCCACAGTACTATGAGGTTTAATGTAGTGGGAGAGAGCAGAACAAATGGATTCATTAAGTGAATGCTTTATGTTTTGTCATCAGAGTGGTTTAGCAGAGGATGAACAGTTTAATAACACTTTCTAAAATATGTCTTGAACTTCTATTACTGTGTTTTTTCCTGAAATTACCTGTAAAGCTTGACCTTAAACTAGTCCTGGTGGCCCTTATTAAGCATGGTTTATTATGCCTTTCCCCAAATATTCCATTCCAGATAGAGTTGGCTATATCTCAGTTATTGTTGCAATGGTAGAATTTCTGATAAATATTAGGGAATATTAATCTACAGAAGGTATTTTTGCAATGAGTTATTTTTGCTGAATTCAGTGTGCCTAAATTAGAAAAAGATGTGACCAGAACCTACAGTAGAAATGAGAGAATGAAGTTTCTAGGGTGGATTGGCTCCAGATTTGAACCTTAAAAATTTCCCATGCTGCTGGATCTTGGCTGTGGAATTCAAAGGTATCCTTCCCTGGAGTTGCTCCTTTTGCTATTTTAAAACAGCTGCTTGGATGTTCCACTTCTGTGACAGCCCACAGGGGCATGAAAAAAGGGCCAAGAACTGGCACAGCTTGGTGGCTTCTTGCCCATTTCCTTTTCTCAGTCATGTCCTTCTCTCCCAGCTGCAACCCACAAGGTGCTCTCTGTCCTTTGCTGGATTCCACTGGTGTGACTTTTGAAATAGTAGAGTAGCAATGACACGTTTGAGGATTAAATCCTGATGTGGTGAATTTCGTTTTTTGTCTGAGAATTTTATATAAAGTTATCTTTATGTATCATTCTATTGTTGTTTTATGGTGTTTTCAGCTTTTCTTCTTTCATGTGACATCCATAATGTACTCACCTTTCCAGAACTGGCAGAAATCATATGACAGGCTATGCATTATTTTAAGAATCTTGGATCATAACCATCACCAAATTGAGCAGGAATCTGAAAATAATAAATGCAGTAATGAACGTGGCAGAATATAAACTACACTGAAAAGCAAAAATTAAATGCAGATTTATTGTAATTTATCTCAACAGGAAAATGGTCAACAACCATGCTTGGGGAAGTGTTTTCACCAGATCAAGATGACTGGGACAATAAAACATTTTTCTCTGAAGGAAAACTGCTCAAGTGAGGATTGTATTTGTGTCAAAATGAGTAATATTTATGCTTGTGTAATTATTTTACTCACCGTGTATTTCTCTGTGCTCAGGATGTGCATAAAGCCAGGGTTATTGAGTGTATTAAGCAATGTACCTTCTGAATGCTCTTCTTCTTTTTACTTGGGTAACTCTGTATTAAGAAAATAATGCATGAAATATTTTTTCCAAGAGAATGCAGGATCACACCATGATATTGATTTTTAGTCAGATGTCATCATTAATTTATTTAAAAATGTGCATTCTTTAAGATCTAATTTAAAAATAGGCAGAGCTTTTAATACTTGCCCTCAAATGTTAGAGTTGATGGAATACAAATCCCAAATTTAAAAGGGCAGAATGGAATAATTTCATCAAAAATGGAAGGGAATTTGGTGATCTCCACTGATGGCTAAATTTACAATTGTGTGTGAAAACCATGACTCTTAGATTAGTGCAGTTTTTTTCTGTTAATTGAAATGTTGAATTGGATCCCTAATTCCTACTTATATATTATTTGTTCATATCATAAAGTGAGATGGCATATAGCATAATTGTATGCTGTTTGAAATATAGAAAATGGATGTGAAAATGAATGTGAATTTTTGTGTCCACTGTGAATAAGAGTTTACAGTTTTATGTTGCTCAAAATTAAAGACTGACTTTCTGTCCGTCAGCAGCCCCTGGGCCTGTTTCCATATTAAGAGGTTACTGTTCTGTAATGGTGGTCATGGAACTGATAACTGTCCCTTTGAGGTGGCAAATGAAGATGATATCAGACATACAGACTTTATCCTGTTCCAGATGGATAAATGAGTATCTGGAACGACTTTGTGTGGTTTTGTCACTTTCTGTTACTTATCTCATATTGCTGCCCATGATGGCTATGTTGAACCCCATGGTTCAACTACACACTGCTTTTATTTAGGATTGGGAAAGTCTGGGGATTTGGGAGTGGCAGAAACATCTTTTTACAAGCTCTGCAGATTGTAATTTCTGAATTAAGGTGTTTCCGGTGCTTTTCTGAGTTTGGTTGCTAATTCCCATAAGTTTTGATCCTATAACCTTCATAGTAACATTTAAGGCCTTCTGAATTATGTTAATGAATAAAGTAAGTTCTCAATTTTGATTTATTAAGGTTTCCTAATTGAAGGTTTTTGTCTAGGTCTTTCAGATTAAATCAGAGGACTGGTTCTTTGATGATGGTGGATAACACTCCACAAGGAATATACAACTTAAAAGTTAGAGTTTCTGATGGAGTTTGTCCTGATGTTATATCTACAGTACAAATCCATGTCAAAGAGCTGGAAAATGAAGCCATACAAAACTCAGCCACTGTGCGTCTATCAGGTTAGTTTTATTTGCTGGTGAGAGTTTAGATCAGCTGCTTCTATAACTGAATGATTATGTGATGTCGGTATTATTATATCAATACTTGATTTACTTATCACTGTAGGGCACTTCCTGGTATGTTCCCATATTGTTAAATAAGAAATAAATTGAGAAATTAATTGTGGTTTCCTAGTATTTAATGTTTATTTATTTTTGAATCCCAAACTCAGATGTCACAGCAGAGGAGTTCATAAGGAGAGATGAACATGGCAAAACGAGACATGACAAGTTCAAGGAATTACTAGCAAAAATGTTACCTGCTAAGCTTAGTGATATCATTGTCTTCAGTGTGATGAATGTTGATGGAAAACAGACAGATGTAAGATTTGCAGTCTGTGGTGGCTCGGCATATTACAGACCTGAGAAACTGCATGCGGAGATGGCAGCATTTAAAAATGAGGTATGTTCTCTAGGGTTGTCATGCATCTATGTAATTCACCCAGATACTGAATTTGCAAGGTATATGTCCCAGACCTCAGTGGAAGAATATGCTAGATCTACAGATTAGGTTTTTTTGCTTCACTTAGGATTAAACAAGTGCTTAATTCAAGCTTTGTCCCTTCTCCTTAGTCCATACATACAATTATCATTGAACTTGGGGTTCAATAAATATAACCACTTTTTAGTTGCAGAAAGATGGTTCTCCATTCCCATCGTGGTACAGTTAACTGTGTTTTCTCCAGTCAGTGTTCCACTGTGTAGTCTTTCACACTTTTGAGTGTGAAATCAGCGGAATCCCTAGAAGCTGTAGCTGTGGTACTGTAGTAGTACAGAGAATGTCTTGAAAATGACAGCTTTTTGAATGTTCCAGATGCTGATGGAAATACCCAAATCATCAGCTTGTGGTTAGACACTTACAGTAGAGGCTTGATGCCACACAGATGGAAATTCTACTGTACAAAGAGATGACAGTCTATAGAAAAAATCCTGCTGGAAGGAATATGCAGGCTAGAAGAACAGTTAAAACAGATAAGTGAGATGAAGACAACCAATTTTGTGGTTGTATTTAACTCACCAAAGGACAACTTTAAATACAAAGTGACATCCCCCCCAACTTTTTTACTGTTATAAGGGGAAAATAGTTTTTGGATATGACACGTTTTCTCCCAATTCCTGATGTTCACTAACTGTCCTACTCTCTTACCGGATCCTGCGTGCCCTCCAACTCAGTTACCCTGATGCAGTCTGTCTTAGCCCAGCTTTTATTTTCTGTAGTCCTCCAGATTTTGGCTTTGCTGAAGTCCTGCAGATGCTGCTGAATAGACACTAAAGCTGTTGCCTTGCCCAAAGGCAAGATGCCACTGCTTGGCTTGTAACTTCCCTGGACAAGGCAGCACTTTCTGATATGTCATTTGTGGCTATGAGGGTGTATTTGAGTTTAATATGTGGTACATCTTATGGAGGATTTTTTTCCTGAAAAGAAAACAGCATTTACCATTTGTGTGAATATGATAGGGTCTGCCTGATTCTGGGAACCAAACAGGAATATCTTAACTTACCACCTGCCTACATCTTACTGTATCTTAAATAGTTGTGTGGCTTTTGAGACTCTTCAGAGTGACCAAGCAGGAAATACCAGACATAGAGAGCATTCATGAAGCATAACGACTGCTTCTTTTGCATATTTATTGAATTACTGCAACAATAATAGAGCAAATTGCATAGATTTCAAATATTCTGTGCCATAATATATGGCAGGTGAATTCGTCAAAGTGGTAACAAGGGGATTGTTTCACATATTTTAATGAAAAAATATGTTTGTATTAATTATATATTACCTTTCAATATTTAATGAATAGCTCTAGTGAGTAATCACCAATAGTTTACAGGAAACTAATCACAGCTAGAGAATTTCTCCAGTACTTTTTGTACATGTGTTTAACTATAAATATAGAAAATAAGTAATTAGCACTGGAATTATTCATGGAATTGCTAAATAAATAATATATTTGCATTACCTCCTTGGGATATAGCTTTACAACAACTATTTTTGTTTAGCAGAAAAATAATCCATCCTAATACTCTAAAGGAGCCAAGGTTGTTTATATATGCTATGTTTTTCTGTAACAGTATTACATAGCTGCTGTCTAAGTGTGCCTTATAGACTCTCTGCTAATGGTGATAGATGTGAGCAGCAACACGAAACTGCATTGACAGGATGCATCATGTCATTATAAAGTATATTTTATGCCTTTGGGGACATGTTTTCCAAGACATGTTATGATGTTTGAGTATATACTGACAATTGATTATAAAGGTCAAAGTTCTTACAGTGGTGAATTGAGATGACTGCAAAAGTTTAAAAAAACGGAAGCACTTTAGTATTTATGTATTTGTTTTGGTCTTTTCAAAGCTTATTTTGAAAATATTTGTCATACATTTTATCATTTGAAAAAATACCTATTAGATGTATAAAGAGAGTCTAAGCCTGATTTCATGTTGTTAGTTTTATGTTTGCATACCTCAGTGTATACCACTGTGAGAGTAGTGAGGTCTCTTCTATTCAAGTTTGGGCACTAAATACACATTATTTTTATCTATTTGAATTGCCAAATACAAATCAAATTATGAAACTTTATAGGCACCTTCGCAAAATCCCCAAACAAATAGAAGGAAGAAATCTGTTGTGCCAGGGAAGAACCTAGTCCAGTGTATAGGCTACAGGCTGAAGTACAAAAGGTCTGAAATAATGGCAGCCTTGTTACTGTCCTCAGGCTTCTTATGAACAGCTTGCTTCCCTTCTTTGTGCTTTCTGCTAGTTCTTCTTTGGTCTGTTCAGATTAGAAGTTGGAAACTGCAGAGACACTAATGCTGCGCCATAAGACCTATATATACAGTGAGGCTCTTCTCTGTATTTGGTCTTTCAGATGCAACCCCAATTAATGACAAAAACAATGAACTAGCACAGGTTAATGCAGAATAGAATACAGTATCCAGTATGCTGATTTGACTGCATTTTGTTCCAGACAGTTTGACATTAAATGTAAGTTTATGGGGCGTGAATCAGTAGGCTGAATCCTAATTGCTACAAAGTGGTCTTGTCAGAGCACTGTCTGTGGACATTATTATTGGATGCAGCTCAGCCCTGCGTTTTCCTGTGTCTGTATCCTTATGTGCGAGAGAACGTGAGGAATAATATCTGGGTATAACTCATAAAGAAGAATTTTCATCCTGGCTTGAGCCAAAACAGGCATGTTGCTATCAGGGCACAAAGAAGTGTGACATAGATGGCACAGCTTGGAAGTGGAGCATCACTGCACTCAGAGCTTTGGTCCTTGGAAATAATATTAGTAGGCCAGTACAGTTTTAACGTGTTCACAGTCAATTGTGCCAATGATTGAGTTTTTAGGAAATACTGCTACTGTAAATTTTTTTAAATTTCTCCTGAATTTTTCGAATCATTTTGCTTGCCTGTATAGTTAGGGATGTTACTGATTAATACTCAACAAACCAAAGCATTCCATTAAGTCTATCATAGCTTAGATTTTTCACAAATTAAGAAGTAAGTAAAAGCATTCATTAGGAAGAGACTGGCGATGTGTTAAACTGTATTTTCTTTATAGATCCAGTCAGCTTTACAACTGAACATTTCACAGATCGATGTAGATGAATGTAGGAGTGCAAATTGTAGTGAGGGCAACGGTTGTACAAACTACCTCGCCGTGAGTGACAGCCCTACAGTGATGGATACTGGAGGTGTGTCGTTTGTCTCAGTAACAACCACCATCAATGCGGTCTGCACCTGTTCAGCTAGGGACCGAGTTCATCAGTCTTGTTCCTCCTACCCTCAAAGCCCTTGTCTCAATGGTGGGATGTGTATTGACACTTTGAACGGTTACAGGTGAGGAAACTTGCATTGCAGATTCTCTTATTTTTTTTCTTCTATTTTTAAAATGTCAAGTGGAGCTTACAAGATACAGGTCTAAAAAAATCATAACTATACTTCTGACTGAAGAAGAAACAAAAAAACTCCAAAAGGGCACTGGAGTGTAAATCTAATGACAACAGAGTCTTTACTAATGGCCCAATAACGGTGCTGTAGTCCTGAAAGTGGTGGAAATAGTGTGTGAGTAAGAAAGAAAACCATGAGGAAAAACCAGTGGTATAATTAACAGGTGTCATTTTTTAAGAGCACCTAAGTCAGTATGAAGGAATGGGAAGTGTGGTCTCTTTTTTCTTCTATTTCTTTTCCAGAATAGTAATAATAAAGGTGATTATCAGTGGTAGCAGCAGGGGTGTAGGGGGAGTGAAATATAGTTTAAACAATGGTAATAAAGAGTTTAGAAAACATTAGATAGAAAACTTGCTGTATTATAGCATCACCTGGCATGCATCAGTGTTCCTTTAGTGAAATTATACTGGTTTATTCTAGCTAGGAATTAACGTCCCTGAGTTTTCTCTGTAACAACTTGACCGATGGTTGTTTGGTGTTCTATGTTACTTATTTAGAGAAATAATTAATTGTTCTCAAAAACATGGCCTCAAAAATACTTTTTTTGATGGAGATGGTATAGTGGATAAATATGCTTTGGATTCTTAAAGTATTTAAATAATTGCCAAGCACCCCTGTGACTCTGCTAAAATCTTTACTGTTTCACTGCTATTTTTTTACTGTGATTTAAGTGCTACCTTTGTTGCATGTAAAACCAAAAAAAAAGTTGAACATTGGGGAATTTCGACTATTTTTTGCGTTTGTGCTCTTTCAGATGTCTTTGTCCTGCTTCATTTCATGGACCAGACTGCCAGCAGACTAAGCACAGTTTCCATGGAAATGGTTACGCATGGTTTCCTCCCATCAGGCCTTGTTTTGAAAGCTCACTCTCTCTAGAGTTTATTACAGTGGTTCCAGATGGACTTTTACTCTACAGTGGGCCTTTATCAAATCCAGAACCTGGGAGTACAGAAAACTTCATTGCAATAGGTACTTCTGCAAAAGCGCATGAAAAAGTTAAATGTCTTTTGGGAATGGGTTGCCTGTGAACAGTGTAGAAGTTAAGAGTATGAATTCTGTCTTTCCATCTTACGAGAAAATTTATTTTCTGGTTTGAAAATATTTTGAAACATTTCCTAATAGGTCTTTCTTTTTTGGTGTCTATTTTTGTAGCCTGCACCTATGTCTTTAGGTCCATCGCAGAGTTGTAGAAATCAAGGGGAAAGCAAAATAAACAGATTGATATATAAAAATAATCCCCCCAGGAAAACCGTAGTGCTATAATTGAGTTTAGGTACTTTGAAGATAGGTATTACATGATTAATGCAGTCTTAGTTGCATGTCATTCTTATCTAGTTTGGTGAGAAAAGAAATCCAATTAAAGTGCTTTCAGTCTTGCGGGCATTTTTTCACTTTTTTTTTAAACAGGCAATGATTTTGATGGAGGAATCCAGCCCCAGTGTGCCACTCTAGGAAAATTTATACACAAGTAGAACTGCTTTATGTTGACACATTTCAAAGGTTACTACTGCTTATTTTTTGTGAATTAATATACAAGATGCACAGTATGGTTGGTATTTTATATTTTCCTAATTAATTGAAAGATAAAGTTCTTGGATATTGTTAATCATTAACGTCTTTTTTGCTTTGTTTTGCAGTTACTTGTAAATTTGAGTAGAAGATGGGAGAGAGTAAAACCTGCATGTGTTAATTGTTTTAGAGCATTAAAAAATTGCAGATAGCTTATCAGGAATTAGTTCCAGTGTTTTGACAAAGAAGTGGCACAATCTGAAGTATAAAAACAAATACTGTATGCAATGAGTATTTCTGCATAATAGAAGTCATAGAATGTAATTCTAGTTATTTCTATAGTGAACCCCACTTTGTGTGACTAGCAATAACCGTTAAATCAGTACATTCACTAACTGATAAAATATCCGAAATGGAAAGATTCTTGTAGCTGAATTTAATTTCTTTTGCATGTTGTATTAGAACTCTCCGGTGGTATTCCTGTGCTGAAGATGAGCCATGGCTCAGGTTTTGTGATGCTGCAGTTTCCAAGTCACCTGAATGTAGCAGACAAAAAATGGCATCAACTAGAAGTCAGAACCAATGGTCAGGTCAGTTATTTCATTCGCGTGCGTGCCCCGCCCCCCCCAGGATATTTGTATTTCCAATAACATTTGCCTGTGCAGAAACAGGAAGGTGGAAAAACCAAACTGGGTAATTACATGTATTGTTCTAACTGTGCTTGTAGATTCAATGAATAATACAAATTTTGGGGAGACAGCATTGTCAATTCCAAGTATACCTATGTTGTAATCCATATTCTGGGATCAGAGGAAACTTTTTTTCCTGTTTTTTAAATCCTGCAACACATGTGGAATGTGCAGAGCTTAGTTGTAATTTGCACATTCAGTGAACACATTTGGACACTGAAATCAATTACCTATGCACAAAAAGCAGGTAATTTTTTATTTGCAAATGCAGTTACAGATTTTGTGAAAGTGGTTAGACTACTCAGAAGCATAAATTAAATGCAGAGTTAAGTGCCTTTTTTTGTTAAATGATTCCATTTTTGCTTTACGGCTTATTGCAAGATGGAAAACAGCAGGAAAAAAACTAGCCTTTTTTCTTGATGATATGCAAAAATAAAAATGAAAATTTGATATAACTTGTTTATTGAATTTTACAGAAATTCTTAATTCAGTAAACTTGTGCTTTGATGTAGGATGTTCGATTCACTTTGGATCATTGCAGTGCAGCTGTTGTTTCAGAGATAGAAGGAGTAGGCAAATGGCTGTCCACTGAAGATCGTACAAATTGTGAAGTCTTTGGGTCTGTTCCACGAAGAGGAAGGTACATTTCTGGAGATGCACTGAAAGGCAGTTTATTCTAAGGCCTTTGAACATTTTATCTATCAAATTGGAGCAAAGTTATTAATGACTAGGAGCATAAAAGCATTTGCTTTTCTCTGAGACCTTCTGGGCCAAGTCTGGACCTTAAAGCACTAAACAAATTTTAAAGATCCAGTCTTCCTCCAAGTAGTGTTGCAATACTAAATAAGAACCCCAGAGCATTATGTGGCTAATACTGGAGCTTCTGTGGGTACTGTGAACCATCCCTTACACACAGGATTTCTCTCTATTTATCAAGTCACTGTTCTTGAAAACCTCACAAAATTAGGTCAGTTGACTTTTTCATGGCAGTAACTCTGGATCCTGAACCAGTGTTACTATCTGATTGGTATAAGTCTGAGGGCTCCTGCTGACAACTTTTGGTGAATGTATTAAGGCAGACTAACACATCAGGGTCTCCAGTTGGTCCAAGGTTACTGCCTTTGTAGCAGAGTCGGAGGAAGTGCACATGTATCCATACCTCAGCTGTTCACTTCACAGCCTGGTGTGCTTGTATAAACTGCTGATTGAAGTGGGCTGGTGCTGGTGTGCCTGACTGTGGGCCACAGCATCTCCTGTTGAGACATACAATTCACCTGTGTGTGTTTGACACCAAGCTGGAGAAATGACCAGTATGTTGGAGGGAATGGCTTGGAATTAAAAATTATCTCGGCAAACAGAAAATAGGACTTGGAAATATACTATATTTTTCCACTACAGCAAAGGGCCAAGTGCTGCGTGTAGGCAGAAATGACCAGCCACAAATACAGAGAAGGGAACAACTGCTAAGTATCAGTAAAAGATACGGATGGTAGTTGGAAGGTGTCAGCAATGCCACAGTAACGTGAAAAAGGCAAGCACTACACAGTAATACCTCAACATGTGTAGATCTCTAAGATCTGGAAGGTAATTCTTCCACTCTGGTTAGCACTGTTGGGCCTCAGCTGGAGTCCTGGGTCCAGTTTGTGCACCACAGTGTAGGATAGATGCGTACCAACTGTGTATAGTCCAGAGAAGAGCAAAGACTGTAGTCAGCTTGCCTGGAGAATAATACCTATCAAGAATGAAGGAATTGAGGTCACTTAACTGAAGGAGGGGAAAACTGAGGAGAGATATAAGTCTCTGTATATAAAAGAATACTACAAAGAGGATTTAGACAATCTCTTCTGTACTGGTTCTTAAGTTACAGTGAGGAATGTTCAGGTTATATTTTAGGGAAACCATTATACTTACAAAGATGCTTGAGCTGTGGAATAGGTAGTCCCAGTAAGTGTGCTGGTTACCATTGGGATTGAGTCTTGTCAGCAGATGCATGGAGCCCTTCTGGTCATGAAAGGAGGACACAAAAAAGGCAAAAATGTAAGAATAAATAAAAACAAAAAAATTGAATTGGTAACTTGGGGAAAAAGAAACCCTGTGAGGACTAATATATGTGGAATTCTTTGGCTCAGAGAGATGATTGGGAGACATTGCAGAGCCTGGACATGAGTACTGTACCTTTTAGACCACGTTGATTCAACTTGTAGGATTATGGCCTTTATCATACACAAAGCAGTTTTTGTTGCAGTATTCCTACCGTATAGGATGAATGTGCACACACAGAAGCACTTGAAAGAGAATATGGTGACTAGAGTATCACAGCTGTTTCAGACTTGAACGCAAGCATACCTGAATTGTAATAGGGCCCCACAGTTAAACTCCCAATAGACTTCACTGCCATCTTTAAAATATAAATTACCCTTTATTTTAAAGGGCTGGATCCTGCTCACTGACCAACTGTATTTCAGAGAAAGAAGTAGATAAAATAGCTGCATTCTTTCATTATTTTATAAAGCCTCTATTATTTGGAAATACAGTGTAGATGTTTATTTATCTGCCTTATTATATAATGCCTATGTCTGAAGGTAAATTCATGTCTGTTTTTATTATTCATATAATTTTTAAAGGTATTTGAATGTGAACCATGTTCTACAGCTGGGTGGTGTAAAAGAATCGTTACCGTATTCCTATCCACAGTTGCTACACAAACACTTTTCTGGTTGTTTGCGCAATTTCATCTTGGATACTCAGGTACGAGAAGTGTAACATTTTGCCTTAGCAAAGAATTAAACTTCATTAAATTTTGGGGAGATTTGTATTATACCTGAAACTTTTGCTTCCATTAATCTTTTCCATGCCCATACATGTCAGTGTAAAATACAAGAAAATTCTGGATTTTTCTGTGATAATTACAATAACTACCTTGAAAAGTTATTTCTCAATTACAAATGAATGTATTTGTAAGGCAGAAACTGTGCCTTTGTTTATCCCCTACTTCATGCAGCTGTCTTCCAAGCTTCTTCGCACATTCAGGGAACTTCTGAATGGCAATTGTGGAATGGTATATTTATGCCAGCTGTCTGCTTTGTTAGGAAATATTAGGGTTTTTTTGCTTTCATAGTCAGTTGAGTTTATTCAAAGGCAAAATATGGTCTTAAAATAAGTTGAAATTGGAATGTCAAAAAGCAAACTTAGCATCTTAAGCAATGCAGAGTAAGAACAGACTCGTGTGGTATAGCTATTTCTTTTTAAGAATGAAGTATAAGTGTTTCTTAAATAAAATTTTGGTGTCACACTTTTCTCTTGAAGGTATATGACCTTCAGTCTCCTGCAGAGTCCCTGAATAGCTACCCTGGCTGCACACTTACGGATGGGATCTGTGAGACCATGGGGTTGTCTTCCTGTGGTATTCATGGGAGGTGTCTTGGAGACTGGGGCTCATTTGCTTGTCATTGTTTGCCGGGTTACTATGGCTATCAATGTGATAAAGGTGAAGTCTGTTTTTCTGTTACTTTATTGATAGGCTGGTAAATTTTACAATACTTAAATGTTTGCAGGTACAAACTTAAAATGTTTGCAGGTAATTGAATGATTGGTGAGGTGGTTTCTGACGTTTACATTGTATAAAGCCATGTTTCAGTGTAGTTCCCTGCAATTTTTAACAATTTCTTTTCTAATTCCCTTTGAGAAATTACTTTCTTGGTATCAGATAATTTCTTTAGTCCTGACGGTGTTTGTACAACAACTGTATAATGGAGACTGCATGACAAAAGAATTGTGAGCAAAATTGTTTGTTCTCATCACAGTTTTTTAAATTTGCATCTGCTAACACTTTCAGAAATATCCGAATACCTAAAACTTAATTGTGAGTGTGCCAGTACCACTTACTGTGCAGAATTAGAACTACACAACTAAAATTAGAAATTACTGCTCTGTTGGTGTCTGGAAGAGACTCTACTGGCTTAAGGATCTGTGCTTTCGGTATAGTAGGATCTTTTCTTCAGCCCTCACGGAGCCTAAGTTTGCAGCAAAAAGACAACTATAAAATAGCAGGTTGTGAAAATTGGTTGTGGTGCTTAATACTTTGTCTGCAGTCTCTTCTTTTGTCTTGATCAGAGATGCTGCTTTCCTGCTGTTGTCCTGTGTGAGCACTGTAGGGAGAAGTATTAGCAGGATCAAGTTAGGAGGGAGATCACCTCTTTACAGGGGAAGATGAAGTGGGAGAGTGACTGGAGAAGTTCTGGAAATAGATAAAGGGACATGTCCCAAAGGACAAGTTATGTCTCATGGACCCATGCTATGCATTACAATTTTTTCTTTTACTTTCAGCTCTTATTATGAAAATAATGGAAACAATAATATTTCCCTCTCCCTGCAAAATGGTTTGAAGGTCTTTATCCTGTCTTTTTAGTTGCCAAAGAATATACATTTGGGCCAGGTAGTCACGTTCGCTATCAGCTTCCTGTCAGCATGCCTGCCCGCAGGACGCTGTTTGAAGCCATGATTAGGACACGGCAGCCTGACAGTGTCATCATGAGCATGTTGTCTCGAAATAAGGATGAACACATCACCTTACAGGTGAGCAAGGCATCCCAGACAGTAATAGCATAAAGTTAAATCAATGCCAGAGAAGAGTTAGCCCAGAGAAGCAGTAGCTGAAGAGTTGGAAATAGAACTGAAAATCTTGTGCTAAGCACAAAACCTCTAGAATTCGTTTTATGGGCACTTACAGATTTGATCACTCACTTAAGATATTGACCGCACAACCATGGTATCCCATTGGATTTCAAAGGAATTTATTGCCAGTTACAGTGAAGTATAGTTTGCTATATGGAATAGGATGAACGGTGTGTCTACCCTGGTGTCCTGTTCAGCCGTGGTCATGAGTGGCCGATTCCACATAGTTCAGACCGTGCCAAGGAAGGTGCCTGTAGCAGTTCTAATGACGTCAGCCTCTCAAAATGACGACCTGTTCATTTTACATTTACCACTGAATGAGTCACCTCTTCAGCCCAGTTGGTTTGAGCTGTCAGTGTAGAAGTGATACACCAGATTCTCAACCATTTGAAGAACCCCATAAATTTGTCCAAGAGAGAAGCAGGGTAGAATTACTCTGAGTGAATACATACCACTGTGAGTACACTGCTACCAGTATTTAGTTTAGTTCAGTAGCACCCGAAGTATCTTTATATTACAATATAAATTACAAATATAATTGCAATCTATGTCCAGTGTAAACATACCCTAAATTTAAACAAATGCTTTAAGATTGATGATTACATACAAGTCTTAATTCATGTAATGTGACAGTTACAGGTCAACACAAAATATCGGGTGATGACTTTTCTTTTCTTTCTTACTACTTTGTTAATTATCCACAAGGTTGTTCAGGGACTCTTAGTGGTCTCATATAATCTGGGTGATGGAGACTATTCTGTAAGCCTTCCCTCCTACCACATTGATAATGGTGAATGGCATCATATCACACTGGAGAGAAATGAAAATGAATTTACTCTTCGCCTTTATGAAGGAGGTGGGAAGAGAGAAATTCTGAAAGCAGCAGGAATGTACAAAGAGATTGTGATTGACCCCAGCAGCTTGGTCCTTGGAAACACCTACCCATTCAATCAAAACAAGAGTTTTCAAGGTGAGGAATTCTTGATCCTACTGTTCAGAATATGGACCTGTAAAAATGAAGGTTTATTGGTACTATATGGGAATACTGTGAGAAGTTTTCTTGTTTATGTAGAGCCCAAAGTAAATAGATTTCTTGCAGGACACTTTGCAAAAGGGGCAAATCAACTGTTCTGAGTAGCAAAGAGGTACAGCAGGGAATTATGTGCAAATACTATTAGCTAATGGACTTGGAACAAAGACGGTAACCTCTTCACAAGACTATATGTAGAGTATTTGTAAGGGGTGATCCACAAGCTTCTCCCGGGTGGACTGCAGGTGGCTCATTGCATTAGATATACAGAACTGATTCATTGCATGGTTGTATCTAGCCCATTCAGCAGGTCTCCTCCCTTACCAAATACAACTGTCCCTATGCTGAAAGGAGTATTTCCGGTTTATACGTGCATCGCATAGCACACAACAAACTCTGGTTTATTATCTTTATGCACTACCTTTGTATTATTGGATTTTACAGTCACTCAGCTGAAGCATTAACTAAAGTTAGAAATGGCTTATTGAATTAGAGCTAACAGTTTAAATTTTTAAAATCGTTAAAAATCAAATCAGTTTTCAGCCTGGAAATGGAAGAGTTACACAAAGGAGAAATGCAGAGAAATGCAAGGTTAAGATATCCATAACAGCTTTTTACTCTGTCCTCAGTTGGCAGCTCACCCTTTGCCTAAAATCACAGTATAAGTAATGCACAGTTACGCAGCACATCTTTTATACTGACAAGGAAGACACACACCATTACCTGGTTAAATGTGCCTGGTATCTGTCTATCACCTCTCTCTCCCATGCCTTTCTCCTCTTTAACCAGATTTTAGTAAATCCATGTGAAACAAGGTGGTAATGTTTTCACCAGATAGAAGTATTTCAGTGAGTAACACAAAAGAGTGAGGAGAAAACGTATCATATGTATATGCATTAAATAGAACAACAACTTACAGCATAAGTGTATCACAAATTATTTAGAAAAAGATTGTTTTCTATTGTTTCACTAGAAGTATTCCAATAACTAAAGTTTATGCTGAGAACTAGGGACCATATTTTGCATTTTTATTTATGGAAGTAATAGTATTTTTTTTTTTAAGTGAATGGATTAAAGAAGTCAAATGCTTACATGAAGATCATTTTAATTAGGACAATGCTGCTGTTAAGCAGCTGAAACTTTAAGGGCTTTGAAGTTACAAAATGCACTTATTTCTTCAAGGTATATGCTTTTATGCTGAGGCATCTTGTGCATACAAAATTACTGCCACACATCCTCAGTATGAAATTTCTATCAGTGACCCAAGGCTGCTTCAGGATTATTTTTGGTTTGCTTTTTTATAAAGTTAAGTTGTAAACTACAGTTAAAAAACCAACCAATCACAATTTATACTGGTACACATTGAAGACAATAACAGATTTTCCACATATAACAGATTTTCCACAGTATTCGGACTTTTCTAGTGAAAACATAGTGAAGGGGTGCATGTTCCCCTGTCTTCAACACAAGCAGATAGGGGCCTGCAGCAGCACTTGGTTCATGTGGAAAACACTGGGAATTTGGATCAAAACTTTAACAAATTCAGTCAAAAATGGAGAACAATGCTATGAAAGTTTAGGTAAATACAGTGCTAGATTTAAACTTTGATAGCCTGGGTGCTTTGTTAAACATAAACTGCCAAATTTACAGCTGCTTCAAATCATTCTTGCTGAATGGCTTTTGAAACAGTCTCTTTGTGCCTTGCCTCAGGATGTATGAAGGATGTCAGATTTAATAACTACAGGATCCCTCTGGACACTCACGTGAAGGAGCTGGTGTCAGTATTAAGTGCCCAAGGCATCAAAGAAGGCTGTTCTTCAGAGGCTTGTAGGAATAACCCTTGTAACCAGGAATTTATTTGTATTGATTTGTGGATGATGCATGAATGCAGGTAATTGGTGGAAATATAAGCACAAAACCCTCCAGATTCAGGTGGGAAAGGGTGGATGCTGAAGAAGTGTGCAACTTGTCGGCTGCCACTGGCAATCTCATCAAATCAGTTGAACCACAGTGAAACACTAAGCTAGATGCCAGCATAGGCATCAGGTCACTCAGAGAACACTGCCCTTTTAGATACTGCCCTTAGCTGATGTAAATCAGCGTATCTCCATTGATTCTATAACAATTTCAGCCACCTGTCTTAATTGCAAATGTTTAAAGAATAGCAGCAAATCCAGAATGTTTGTAAACCCTGAAAACCAGGAAAAAAAGGTATGTTAGCTCAAGCGGAGTGTAACACTAGCATGGCTAGCTGTCTTGTGAAGCTGGTGCTGTGCAATGTAGATGTGCTTTCTTTTGTTAGTGTCTGACTTCTTACACTGTCTTAAGCTGTGGCCTCTGTTCCCTTACAGGCCACTCGAGTTGCATGAGAAGCACCGCATCATTAAGCTCTGAGTTCTTGTGTGTGGCTAGGCTGAGGTTAGGAAAACACTAAATCAAGGTAGTTGTGCTGTGAAAACGTACACTTTAAGCATTACTGACTGCCGCTGTCCATAAAAGCAGAGTTTTCCAGAGAGGTATTTTTTTTTCTGGAAATTCACTGTGATGGAAACACGAAGAACATACCATAGCTTGTCCTGCCTAGACAGAACTGCAGACCCGAATCCAGGTATTTTTCACATGGGTAATATTGCAGAAGCAGGTGGAACTACCCGAGTTCTGAAAACCCCAGACATAAGGGTTTGAAGTTGTGGAGCTCGTTGTATGACTGCTTTATAAAAAACTATAGTCATGTAATTATTCATGTAATTATAGTCATGTAATTATGAGTGTTGTCAAAGACTGTTTTGAAATCTTAAATGCTGTGTTTCGTGCCTACTTTCTTCCAAGTTTAATGGTTTCATTTTGCCTTCGTCTTTTCAGTTGCCCTCCGGGACATATGATGATGGAGAATGCCACTGGTAGACAGTGTGTCTACACTGCATGTGCTAAAAGGCCCTGTAACTATGGTACCTGCATCTCTCAGTCACCAACCAAGTTCCAGTGTCACTGCCCTGACGGCTATACTGGACCTAACTGTGAAATCACACTGGCCATCTTTCACAAGGATACAGGCCTGAGCTTTAGTTCCATGTTTGCCATCTGCATTTGCTTTTTGGCGCTGTTAGGTAGTTATGGCAACTACATTTTGTATTACCTGTGGTGAACTCGTTTATCCATCTTGTCCTGAATAGTCGTCATCTCATCCTCCTGCTGAAAAACTCAGTTTCCTAATGGAGACTTGACGCTGCCTTCACTTCTTCGCCATGGTCTCAGCTCCATCAGACACTTACATTTCATCCCTGTGTGCATATATTGCTGAGTGAATCAAGATTTGTGAGCGATGGAAGGTCTTTGCAGTTTTATTTTCTGCACCTTTTCACTTCATTGCTAATAACTGTTCAGATGCATAATTGGAAGCAAACTCAATTGAACAGCAAGAGTGGAAATTGCTGCCGGATAAGCATTGTTTAAAATATCTCTGAGCATGAAACAGATATTTCAGTCTAAGAGAAATACACTGTCCAGTAGGAATGCACTTGGTCAGACAGGAGCAGTCTCTTGAGTCTTACCAGTTGTGTCACGACTCCTAACAGCTGCGTTTGGCTTCATCAACCATTTTCAGGCTTAGGCATTGGGTCTCAAAGAGAAGAGGGAAGACAAAGAAGGATCTCACTAGTAAGGAAGGATCACATCTTTGAGTCCTTCTTGTTTATTCAAATCTCATGACAGCTTGCCCGAGTAAGGACATAGGATTTTTCTCATGGCTTTTACAGCGTTAATTAAGTTTCATTCAGAAGTTGTGGTGAAAGTATGAAAATGTATTATGGACTATTTTGCATCCATCTGTAGCTGCTTGAAATACCATCACTCTTCCCCAACTCTGCTAGATACTATGTTTGCGGTGCAAATACGAACAGCAAATAACATGGGAAGCTAACTGGTTTCACAGCTTTTGGAATCCCAGTTAGTGGAAATTGATAAGAGATCATTGTGTTAAAGGATGGGGCTTTTGCTGTGTCAGAGGAGTTTTATTCTGAGCTGACTTTGTGTTGCTCCCTGTGCTTGACTGAACTTGACTGAAAAAACAACAGTGTCTTTTACCTAATAACCCTGCTAATCTTTCAGGTCTAAATTATGAGTTAGAAACAGTTTTTAACCAAGTAGTGTGCATTGCTGTGAAAATTTTAGTAGCGGTGGTTAGCAGTGGGATTATTACACAACTGTAACTTTTGTTAGGAGAATTTTTAATAAAATTCCTCGTTCTTAAGACTTCGGATGCCCTTTCTCTTACACAGCTTCCAGAAAGCAGTAATGCACTTAAAGTGATTAATTCATGCAATTTTAATTATAAATTTTTAAGTTTCCAATAGATGAGAAAATCTGCTTTTCTGACATCTGACTACTTTTAAATTCAGATATGGAACAGTTTTGCAAGTAAATCAATATCAGGGTGGCTTCACATTGGTTCAATACCACACGAACCTTCCCCAGGAGAAGATTTCAGCTCATTTTGTTCAGTTCAAGACACAGTGATACTCTGGAGCTTGCAACCGCTCTAACACTAACGCTGTGGGTCAAAGAAACAATATCCTTCATAGAATGCTTTTAATGACAGCACTGTTCAATGACAGCTCAGGATCCCACGATACTGAGCAGAAAATCCGGCAGGATCTTACACTGTTGGTATCTGTATGGAAGAGATACTGTCTTCAGTAGGGGTACTTCTGGTGTACACTCTCGTTACACTCCTGAAACATGGGCTGTATTCATTTTAAGTATTGGCTTTTTATTAGCAGTCAGGGTAGAAGAATAGGAGAGATGTAGAATATTTAAAAGACTTCCTAAGTGTCTCAAAATCAGCCCAGCTAAAAAATGACTTTGCCTAGAAGTTACCATGTGTGAAAATCTGTGAGACACATTTCTGTAAATTTGGGGGATGGGGGAGGAAAGGGAAACATACATCTCAAATGCATTGATTCAACTTGAAGGGTACAGCTACACAGCACAGTGCAGGGCATAGATCTCCATGGACAACTGCACTCTGCTGTGTAGATATTCTGTAAGAGATTCGAGTCTCATTAATTCACTGTGGTGTTAGCTTATGGTATCCAATGGTTTGAAGTCTTATTATGAGCTTTTATCAATTTTTATAGAGTTAGTAACACAGTGGTAGACAAGTTTCTGTTTACATAATGTTCAGTACCTGATGTTGAAGCTTTACAACTGTCAGCATGTAAAATGCACCTAAGCATTTAAGAAAAATGTTTAAATTCATGGATGCTAAGGCAAAACGTGCCTGGTTTTTTTTTTCTAGTAAAATGTATAAGTCATTTCCTCTTTTGTCTCGTGTTTTCTTGTGCTTCATTTCTGTGTCATTGTATCTGTTGCTGTCAACACACTGTTACCTAAGTGCTACCCCCTTGTATGCATTTTCTCTTACAAAGTTTAACTCCATACGTTAAACAGGTCTCTGAACAGCACTTGGGTCATTCAGTTCTCCAGTTAGTTATGCTTTTAACAGCTTCAAAGTTATACTTTAAAGGGTATTTTAAAATGCTCTTTAAAGGCCTTTTCTTCTTTGATGTTCACTTGTAACTACGCTGAAGAGTGTAAAAATCAAACATTTGCTGAGGAACACAAAACTACAGCCTTGCTGGCTCTGGCTGCAAACTAGTGCTGTAGTATTCCTATAGAACGGCTGCTGTCTAAGCAGTCCAGCAGCACTTCTGGATATAAATGTTGTATTGGTTTCTGAATGATGTTCTCTTTTGCTCCTGTGTGTTTACGCAGCTCTGTTCAGTGCTGTATTCTTGTGGGCCTGCTGGAAGAGTCACAGAGGTCTGACCGGAGGAGTTAACCACGTATCTGCACATCCTGAGGGTTTGGAGGACGTCAGAGAAAATATCCTCAACTACAATGAAGAAGGGGGAGGGGAACGAGACCAAGTAAGGATTGTTGTGTTACATTACAATTAAGAGGGGACTGGTGGCTCACCGTGCTAACGAAAATGTATTTTAGCTATTCCTTTATAACTGAGGACCTTAGCCTTTTGTTCTGCTGATTCATTACTGCAATTGGCAGATGAATTATTTGTGAGGTTATGTGAACACAAGGGTGCGTATTTCTTAAGCAGCGATAAGTGCCTATCAATTTTAATTTGTCTTAAAACAAGTGATGCTATGTGCATATTTGAAAATGCTTGTTGAGTGAGTGCGGCAGTAAAGAACTAAGAGCTGATGGTTTTAGTTTCATGACTCAGGAGCTGCTGAGGTTCTTGGTGGTAATTACTGCTGTAGCACTGAGGGCTTGAAGGAGCCTGGTGTGAACTGTTTGTTATGGACAGTCTCTTTCTGGAGACTGTTCATAACAGCACCTATTCAGACTGACTTGTTAAAAAACTGACGGACTACATTTGTTCTCCCTAAGCCCTAAAGCACTCGGTGGTGGTGGAAGAACCTTTCTGCATTTTTCTGTTTTGGAGAGAAATATGCTAGTGAACACAAGCCGTATTTATGCATATAGTAGACCAGATTATACCCAAAACAGATAATACTAACATTTCTGCTAACTGTTTTAAGGATTTCTGCATGTCAGTTTAAGCCAGAACTTTGAAAGAAAACTGCAGATATTATAGCTGAGTAATTTAAATAGATTATTTGTACCTACAGGCATTTGCTATGTTTAAAAGAGGTACGGAACTTCATTGCCACCTTGGAAACTGTACATTTCATGGATTGCAAAGGTGGTGTGACTCTGCAGAGGTAAAAATAGTCAGGGCACTAATATGATGGATCAAAAAAAGCCGGTGATTTAAAAAAAATGTTAAATGTGACCTGTCCCAGAATTCCAAATATCTTTGAGAATTTTTAGTTATAAAAATATAGAGAGTGTTTTACAAGGTCAGCTGAGAAAGTATTCTTATTTGTAGAGTATCCTCAAATTCTTGATGCATTTGTGTGAACATAATAAATACAGGGACATTTTCCGTGTGATAACATCGACAGCTATATGCATAAATCCTGTTTTCCTTAATAAGATTAGCTTTCTCTGCAATACTTTGCAATTTTGCACCCAGAAGGTCTATAGATTGAGGAAATCCACAGTTACTGTATGACATGTTTAATTACTTTTGGAGAGTTGTTAAACTCCTTATTTTAAGCAGTGGAAGCAAATTAGTGACTTGATGATCTTCATCTGAGGCTATTACTCTGCCTTGGAAGAAATGCTGCTTGGAGTGAAACCTCTACGGACTCTGTATACTGTTCCTAAATGATTCAAATTTTACAGTTGCTGGGGTGGCAACTAAAACTTCCCAGTATCCTTTTTAATACCTAATTGTTTGTCTAGATTTAAAAACCCCAAAATACCCAGAATGACAATACCTTAATTGTAGTCTAATGTTACCTCAACAAAAGGATCATGGGGGTGCCTGGACAAGAGAGTTTTGTTGTTGTAATGTTAGCAGAGGGTAGGACTACGGGGATCAGAGACTGTCTCACTAAGGTGTTTCTGCACTTGAAATAAATAAAACTGTCCCTCAGAGAAATTAGGAGTTCATAAAAATTGTAGTAGATCTGTGCACTGTTAGGTCCGTACTTAATACAACTGAACACCAAATGTTAAAAGCCAGCTTTGAAGCTAGAGGCAAGGATCGACTTGGGTTTGTGGACTGCCAGCTAAGAATAGTATATAATCAAAAGAAATGTGCCATTTTAATGAACAACTAATAGCAGTGAAGGATGATTTTAACACCACCCAGTTCACTGAAGGGATGATCCTTAAATCTGTATTTGGACAAACTCCCATTTAAGTTTTGTACGACTAAAAGTTGCCATGTTTTATTGTTTATACTGGTAGCTATGCTATTATAAAATGCTCATAGTGGGATCTTGCTGTAGCTTGTGCTTACTTAGAACATCCCTAAGATAGGCATCTGTGCTGTAGGTCTCGCATTGTTCATCACTAACAGTATTTAGTCTCTGGATGAATGGAAATAAGCAGCTATTTTATCTTACAGTCCTGTCCCAAACCCTAGTCTTGCCATTTCTTGATTGCAGGTGGGTGGGGGTTTTTTTGTTTAATTTTTTTTTTTTTTAAGTTCTCTGTCTCCGATTTGAAATTCAGCAAGGGCTCACCGAGATCACCTAGGATAATCTCTTATAAAATGGTTATGTGCAATTCAGCATGTGAGAGAATAAACGTAATCTTTTGGAAAGTGCCGATTTGACAGCTCTGTCAGTGATGGCTGCTGTTCAGATTAATAGCACGAGCAACACAAATCATTACTTGTTTGTTCTAATGAATTCTGTCTCACACAGCCTGTCAACGTTCTTTTGCCTGTACGTAAGTCCAGAGACACAAGCTTTGCTGGAAGGTGACGGCAGCTGTAGGACAACACTTCTTTTCTTTCTTTCAGCTGGCATAAAGATTCTGATCAGTGCAATTAACACATACCATACTGGGAGCTTTACTGACAGCAGCTGCACTTCAGTAACTGCGGCACAATTATCAGACAGCATTAAGTGCTGCCTCACTAGAAGGGAAACCTTGTTTTAAATAGATAGTTACTTGGCTTTTACAATCATGCCACTCACAGGTAACATAACTAGCAATTATTCCACAGATTGATAAAATTTTAATAGAAATCACAGTAGATGTTTGAACTACTAATGCAGGAAGATTTCTTTTAACATTGTGAATATCCTCTCTCACCTTTGTTGCCAGACTCAGTATCAAAGTTTAATGATGAAAAAATATTCAGCTCTGACAAAAATTGGGGCACTTCTGTCATTTTTATTTAGCTTCTAATATGAAATTAGACTTGGTTTTGAACCTAACTGTAGTAGTGCAGGCTGCACAGGTGTTCCTCATGGATTCTCATCAGCTTGGTGGGTTTTGTCTGTCTTAGGCGCATTGTAGGTGGCAGAGTTGGTTGAACAAGCCAGTCCTTCATGTGTTCCCACCGAACGGGGTTGTTCCTTCTTTATTTCCACTAGAATGAGAAGTTTTGGGACCTATAGAGAATATTAATTTAACGTGAATGGTTTCTCACTCCAGGATGCGTACAACATGGCAGAACTACAGGTGTCTGTTCAAACCAGCCCAGCCTATTCCCTCTACAAGAAGAAAGAAAACCCAACAAAACCGAGCGGTTTCTTTAGCGATGCGTCCCCAAGCATGCAGGAGCGGACCAAAATGTCAGCGACTACAGAAGCCTCTTTTACTAGCGGAGACTTTGGTCAGTACTTGTCAGATGCCGTCAGACACGCTGACCGTCACCCCCAGGCTGTGCCCCAGGACTCACTGCAGGTGTTTTGCACTGAAGGAGACGGCTCGGTTGCCAGCAGTCTGAGTACCCTGAGCTCTTTGGGACTGGAGGAGGGTACACTGTATGATGACATTAAAGAGTGGGGACCAAAGTTTGCGAAACTGAGTGAACTGTACTTACATACAGATGCAGAAGACCTGTAGGTCACCAAGTCTGTTATTTTCAAAGTTTTGGAAGCAAGGGTAAAGGGCAGTTTTTTCATGCTCTTCCTATGTACCTCCGCCTTTTTTTTTTCCCGTTATGTTATGAGAGGCAGTCAAATTCTCACTAATGAGCCACAATTTGCATCTAACTGAAAAATTTAGTAGCAGGAGCTAATGTGGGGACATTCTAGTCATTTATGTTTGGGGATACAAACTTACTGGAATGAATAAAGGGAGAACTTATTCACATACAGTGTTTAAGGTTTTAAGTGACAAAAAAATAAGCTTTTTTGTCACTAAGGTAATAATAAAGGACTCTTTGAGAGATCCTATGTACATAAACTAAGATGGTGCTCAAAGCATGAAGTAAGCATGCTGTGTGTACTGCTTTCAGTAGAAGCTTTAGCACTTATTTGAAGAAAAAAAGCACAGTGTTTTTCTTGTGGAAATAGAGTCCATGTTGTGTTATATCCATCTTGTTTCCCTGACTGAGGCCCCGTTACAGCACCTGCTCCCTGCACGTAGTGCAGATGAGAGTCCATGGATCCAGGTAAAGGAATGAGGCAGCACAGATGGTGATCTTTAACTGTGGGTATAACTTAATGAAATCCCTTTATGCTGTCATATAAATGCAGAATCTGAATTTAGGCATAACACATCAAATCGGCTGCTTGCAACTAAATATTTTTCTTAATTAAAAGGCCAGGTTTTCTAAGAATCTAGCCTCAAAAGTCACTAGTTAGGAATTTCAGAAGCAAGCACCACAGTTCACCACAATCTTTCATTCCTAATGGGCTACTAAACTGAGCCTAAACTAAGGACTGGCCAGAACCATGTAATTTGCATCTACAGTCCTCTCCCTTGTGTTCTGCTTAAACCTCCTTTCAGAGGAGCACTGCAAGAATTAGGTTTGAGAGGCTGGAGGTTGACTGGTTTAGTAGAAGCACTGACCAACTGCAGTTGCAGCCAACTAATGCCTTGGGAAGAGATGCCTGGGGATACGGGTGCATTTTCAGTGAAGAAAAAACCCAACATCCCTTGGATGTTATGAAAATACCTAGTGGCTTCAGGATGGCAGAAGACTGAAAGTGTTTCCTATATCCAAAAAAGAACTTCACCCACCACTGAGAGTTTTAAAACCAAAATCCTGTGATAAACAAAACCCAGCCAAAAGTCTAATAATCCAAACATGGTAATTTTCCAAAAACCATGCACGACAGACAGCGCATCCCTCTGATACATTTTAGAAGAAAATCATGATCAACTGGGGACAGAGAAAAACTAACAGCAGTTGCTGGGGGTGGAATATTACACTCTAAATTACCAGTCCCTTTTTCAGACTATTTCATGTCCAGCTAGTATTCTGAATATTTTTTTCTTTTTTTTTTTAAACTTAACATTTGGAAGAGAGAAGGCTCCATAAATTTAATTTTTTTTTTTCAAATTGAGAGTGCTTGTATATATAAATGGAGTAAAGTGCAGCAAGAACACAACCTTGTTTTGTGCTGTTTCTTTATATATTATATGTGAATTATATATTTATCTAGCTGATGACATATCATATAGAGTTGAAGATAATATATTTCATTAAAACAAAGTATAAAACAACATTGTGAAAGACTAAAACTGCTTTGCTTACAGTTGCATCAGTAGCTTGTTTTAGGAGGTCTGGCTTTTATTTTTATATATATATATATATATTAAAAAAACCCCAAACCCTTAAACAAATAGGTCAGTGCAGCCTGCAGGCTAGATTAATTTACACGCTTCCCAAACGAGAAATGTTCACAGTGTCTTGGTCTTGCATGCATTCGTGACACACTTTGGAAAATCTTGAGCGCACAGTCAACTGCTGGTTACACACTGCAGCTAACAGGGCATTTTCATCTGGAAAAGCTAAATGCCATTTTTACTCATGCCTAATCGTTTTGATGGTAAGTGGTGTCTATGATTCTGTAATTTTACTGATAAGTTTTCCTGTGAGAAAACAGGCTAAAATATCTTGCAATGTTCACAAGACTGCTTTGTAGCAGTCACAAAGAGGATATGATATGGAAAATTAAGTAAATATATATTATGCACAAAAAAAATCTATTCCTTCCCTAAACTGCAGTAATTTTGTCTGCATACCTTGTGTTCTTGCCATAACTATGGCTATGCTGTCATTTTGGCTGGTTTTAATTTAATTTAGCTTGTAAGCTCCTTGGGGCAAGGACTGTATTTGCCTGTGAAGTATCATGCATATCTAAGGCACTGCATAAATAATAAATAAGCCTTCTGTATATGATGTCTCTTCCTTGCATATATTTAAGGTTGACTAAAACTTGGACTCTGTTGAATTATTTCTCTCTCAGCTTTGATCAGGTACTTCCACAGCCATAAGTCAGGCATGCTGTTCTGTCTGAAAAGCTGAGGGAAGGAGCAGCTGCTTCTAATTGATCTGTGGGCTCAAGCTCTAGTTACACACTCAGAAGACGTTACCGTGGCCGAGTTTGCCCGCGTGCTGCAGCTGGCTGCGGCCACAGACCAGTACTTTTCTCCACTATCCAAGTGCTTTTTGCAACAGACATCATTAGTCTGAGGAGGAGGAAATCCTTAACTTTACATTCAATAGAATTACTCAGGTTGTGTTACCCATAGGCTTATTCCCTGTTCTGGGGCTTTAGGCCCTGGGAGGAAGCTGGCAGGTAGGATGTGATCCTTATTATTACAACTGCAGCACTAGTTTGTAAACAAAGACAAATACTATTAACCACCACACCCTCAGAGCTGCTCATGTAATTGCAGTTAGACATACACTTTACAGAATATACAGTATAAAACGTCAGAAAACATTTTAAAACTGCTATAGAAACTTGTGCAGGTACACTCTCGGTAATACGACATGCTCATTTGCAGCCGTCATGCCCTATTAAGACCTATTTTACCTCATTCTAGGGCTTACTAATTAGTTTACTTAATTTATCTGTTTTAATTTGCATGCTGCTAATTACAGAGCAATTTCTGAAATTGTGTCTTCACTTGTTCCACACTTACACAGACACATACAAATATTTCAGTACCTCTACAAAAAAGCCTAGCACAGTACAGCACTGACAGCGCCCAAGAGCAGGGACAGCTGGCTTGACAACAGAACGCTTTGCAATGGGTGAGGGGGGCAAAAAAAAAAATCACTGGGTCCCTAGGTAGTGGGATTTTCAGTAATCTGGTACTTTTATTAATCTTCTTCCATGTTCTTTACAGACTTTAAACATGTAGTAAGAACATTTTATTTAGTATAAAATATTTGTAAAGGTCTGAAATTTAAATAATCATGTGGATATTAGTATTTAATCTCTGCCTGTCAACTACATTAATCTTTGTGTTTTTCCCCTATTAAAATAACATTCCAAGTATATAACACAGCCAAGCCATGCGAAAGCTGATTGTTCTTAGATCTGACCTGCAGGCTCATACTAGCAGGTTTAGAATGGAAACTGTGGCTGTACAAGGAGCAGGATTAGAAGAGTAGAAGAAAGTTGAGCATTTTCTTAACTACAGAACTTATTAAAACCACAGCCATTTCCAGGGGATTTAAATAAAGTGCTCATACTGCACTAGTTTTAACTTTTGATGAGCGAGGAGGTTTTGAGAACCCTGGTTCTCTGGAACCCAGAATCCCCTCTGCACAAGCATACGATGTTATGATAACATTCCATTAATTAAGCAAATCTTACAGAAGTCCAGTCTGTACCTAATTAACACTGGTGACACCACTCCCTGTAAGAGTAGTACAGCATGTGATGATGGGACTGCACGCAGGCACTGCAGAGGAGACACATCCACGCTGGACAGTTCTATGGAGAGCTCAGCACACCCCGCTTCTCCCTGTGGCAAGAACGTCTAGGCTTTTAAAAGCTTACCTGTATCAGGACATCCTAGTTCAGATAAAGGACTTGATACATGTAATAATGGAGTAACTGCCTCAGCCTACTGACCTTGCTAAAGTTAAATCGTATTGGGGGGATGACTGGTAAAAATCATGGCTGATGCATCTTTAACTTGTAACAGAGGAAGGAAGCCTGGCAAGCTGTTAAAAACACAAAGATGATTCAAAAAGTCAGTGATCTATGCACTGTAACAAGCCAGAGAAAAGTCAAAACTTCCAGCTGACAAATACTTTGCCGTCTTCCATATGGACTAAACCAAAGCTGATTCCCTAACTGCACCCTTCTCAATCCACTCCAAACCAAAAACAACCAAAAAAGTGACTTTTCAAATTACACAATTTATTTAGTATACAATAGTCATTACATCTCTTTACAACAACATATTATAAAATAACTATGTTAAATCTCACCGGCAGGACGTTGAAACAAGAAATGAAAATATACTTATGGATCTCAAAAGCTTTTCTCCCCTAAAAACATTCCGGCTATGTGATAACATTTTGTATCTGTGATCTAAAAAGTCTTTCACACCACAATTCTGCTGAGAATGCACAGCTTAAAAGTCCTCACTACAGGTAACCTACACAAGAAATCATGGTGGTGCCATTCCTATTGCTAATTATTTGTAAGACCTCGGGAAATGCATCGCCAGGAGGGCTGGGCCTGGGGCTGGGCCATACTGGATATAACAACTCAGTGATGCCACAGCAACTGCTTGGAAATAAGGTGCATCAGGGTGATGTGGTTCAGGAACAGGTAAAGTTTTTTTTTTTAAAAACAATTGCACATTTTTAATGCAGTGAATATAGATCACAGCAAGACACGGAAACTAGAGAAAATAATTATCAGCCAACTAAAAGACCACTCACCTCCAGTCTCAGCCTCTGACACCCAACCCCCAGGACAGGGAATGGAGCCCAGGGCCCCACACCTCAGCCAGCTCTGACCCAGCATGCTTTGCTCTGGCGGGCAAGCCTTTAAATCAGGGACAGAGAAGCAGCTGCTCCCTCTCTTCAAGGGCTGTGCTGGTGTGTGTATTGCTTTCCTCTGAGCTGGTAAGTGGTTTTGTTCCTTGGTGTTTTCTATTTTACTGTTTGAAGGAGATTGGTCTTCAGAGTACTGTACTGTATTGTCACTGAAATACGCCCTTGCCTTTAGTAGTAAATCTTTCTGAGACAGGAGCTGTTGGAATTGTTTAAAAGTATCACAAGCTACCTAGGCTTTGAAGACTGAACCGCAAGAGTTAGGTAGGCAATCTCCAAAATACTTTGTATCCAAAACTTCAGATTTCTGGGGATTGTTTGTGTTGCAAGAAGAAACTATGTTACTGTGGTGGTTCTAGATCATGACAGCCGTTGGTTTTTATGCTTTCCCAAGACCTAGGGTAGCTTGGGGTCTATTTTGTTTCTTAAAAAAACCTAAAAACAAAACAAAAAAATTTGCGCTTGGTAGTTTCTACAAAAAGATTAAATTTTTCCTTTAGTAACATTAAAGACTGTGTTTTTGAAAAAAGTCTATTTAAAAATAACTACTGTTACAGTCAGGACTTCTGAGTCTCAGCTGTTACCTATAAGTAAATCCTGAAAGTTACAGGGTACCACTGGATCTTGGAATCTCACTGCAATCAGAGGAAAGTTACTGCACCTTTAAAGAAAGATTACAACCACGTTTTAAAATAAGACAATACAGCCTAGACATACTTCACCTTACGTGTGCTTGTTTTCAATTACTGTAAGGCACTCATTGAGGAATTCAGTGACCCATGCTTTCAGCAAGAACAGGCATGCATCATTACGGGCCTAATTAAAGTTTTAATACTGATTAAAATGTTTTATTATTGTATTATGTTAAACTGCAGCGGTCTCCAACCTCATTAAGGGACACAGGCTAGAAATTACTCGGGAGTTTCAGTTGCTCAGTTTAACAACCTAGCTACTGTCAATGTTTGATTTAAATACAGTCTGATTAAAGCACACTTTCCTTTTGTGTTAGCATGGAAGTGCAGAAAGATGTTGAACATTGTTTAATGAGTATTTACCGAATATAAAATTGTTTGAGCATGTGACATCTCCATCTCTTCAGTAATTTACCTTAGTAGAACTGAAAAGGGAAAACATTTAAATCATTTGGAATTGGAACACAGCTCAGTTGTGTAATGAGATTAGCTTTCACATCTTGATTAAATTAAATGTGGAGTTTGCTATCGGTAGCACTTTAAGTTTCCCATCATTAGAAATGAATTGCAGTGGTAATTATTATAACTGAGTTATTTGCACAGGCCACAAACACTCTCACAGGTGTCCAAATGTTAATTCAACATCGGTCTAGAGGCACTTGATTATTACAATTCTGTTTTCATAAGAAACAAATGATCCTAGTGGATGTCTAATTAAAGTTGGAGAGTACTCTTAGACTTTCAATCAGACTTAATCTCTAATTTCAATATAAAACCAAAGCAGTGCTAAAACACAGCAAAAGTCTTGTTATCTACATATAGCATTTAGAAAGTCAATACAACTCACAAAGTTCTAGCCCGTAAAAAGACAAAGGGTATAAACAATTCTCAGGATTGAGGCCTGTCTTCACTTAATCCTCCAAGTCAATTTAAAACAACTGTAGTCTATTGGTTAGGATAAAGAGCAAGGACACAATGATTTTGTGCTAAAATATATAGCTTTGTGTCTGAAATAGTGTAAAGCAATGCCCTATACCTGAACATATTTTAAATACCTAAGTTTCCTGCTGATTTTAGAGATGACTTTTTCTTTTATAAGGTTGGCAGTGTTCAGTTTTGGTATCCTACTCCTGGAATTCACATAGGGAGAAAAAGGATCCCCTGCAGTTCAGAAAGCAAATACAGAAAATAGTGGTGCGAGAATCCAAGCTGAGAAATCTGGGGGTTTGTTTGTTCTGAGTATTTTACGAGGATACAAACATGCAACGTATACCAAGCATGCTCCAACCTTTATTCTCCTTAGAAATACGTAACACTCCATCATGAAATGGTTAACGTTATAAAATGTATGCTTCTGTATCACTAAAAATGCTGGACAATGATTCAGGTTTTACTCTTCAAACTTGTTTGCTGATTCTGCACTCACACTCATAAGCTTGGAAACTCATATCTGCATACATTCCCAAAGAATTCAAAAAAGAGGCACTGAATGAACACAAGGATCTGTCAAAGAGGATCAGATTGTAAGACAAAACCTAATTTTTGTGACTATTTTAAGGATTTACAAAGATTATGCATACTCAGTATAGGAGTAGCGTGGCCTGCTTTCGTTGAATTTCTATCATTTTGTAGTAAAAATCCGAACAGCTGAGCAGAACTTCATAGGCCAGCTATTCTGCAGTGGTCATGCAGGCTGCTCATTTTGTGTGTCTTTCATACAGTTAAAACTGGAAAGCAATAACATCCTAGGTATTCAGAAGGTCAGACTTTATGATCAAAATGGTCCCCTGAATCTATGAAAATTTTGGCAACATGAAGAATGTTATCAAAACTAAGCTGTCTAAAAAAATAAGAATCACAGTAATTAAACAAGAAACCATCAATGTAAAATGTCTTACAAATGTAACATGTTTGTAAACTTCCTCTGCATTTTCTAACGTGGGTCCTAGCATTAAAATACTGAACTTGAAGCCATGGTTGGCAATGTTATTTATGCTTAGCAAGTTTGTAAACATGGAATGTTTTGTTTTGAAACACTCTAGTGAAGTGTATGGTATAAGGCGGCAGGTTTTTTTTAATTTCCTCACAGAAGCGAGGATACAATGAAGGTTTCAAATCAGGTTCATTCTCTCCCAAACCATCCATCATCTGNTCCCAAACCATCCATCATCTGTAATGAAATTGAACAGATGTGTGAAATATCTTTAGCCAGTTTACAGTTACAAGCAATAACAAGAAACTAAAAACAGCCTCAACAATCCATTCAGAGGGTCAGGCTGGCCAGCTTTGTTAACAGTGACTGTACGAAACAAGTGGGAGTTCAAAACAGTAAGATTGATAGTATCATTGTCTCTGCTATGGATAAAGCTGATTTGTCAGAGGTACATATCTGCTTTGGGTTGTGCTGTCTGCTGTGGTTCCATGTTAGCCCCAGAAATACTTGAAAACTCCCCATATGCAATGGAGTAAAACAACCGTCCACTGGTCCTGAGGGAGTTGAAGCTATGAAGTGAGTTACACTCTGAAAGGGAACAGTTTGTGTACTGCCAACCTGGAGCTCATCAGGAAGTGACTACTTTGCCCAGGTTGAGTTCCCCCTTAGTTTATTATCAAACACCATTAAAAGCAAGCAGTGTTTAATCTGGCAATTTTGAGACTGTCTGAAGGCTCTATTAGATTTTACTTCCCACACTCATGACAAAGTGGAAATAACCCAAGCTACTTCAAATCATAACTGTATTTCAAAAAGAAGTTAAGCAAAACATTTTCTTTATAAATCTTTTATATAATACTTACATGGCCATTAGCTACATCGAGCAAGTCACGTAACCGACAGCCTCTACTGTGTCTTCTTTCGTAACAAATGCTGTCTTCTAGGATCACATAGTCTGTGCCAAAGGATCGCAGTATTCTGTAAACATCTTCAGGAGATCTCTTGGCATAGATTTGATAAATCTATAGAAGAAGAAAACTAAGCTGTAAGACACATGACATTACCACTATTTCTTTGTTCACTCTTTCCTGATTCCTGTATCCTGAACCAGAGAAAGAATTGAGATGGATAATCCATGTGATTTGAATTAAATATTTAAAAAAAATAAATGCTTTATTCCATGTTACGGCTACTATGATGCACAATAGTACCGCTGACTACAAACACGTTGGATGGTGCTGGTGTCTGCAGAAAGGCCTTGGTAGACAGCTGTAAAACTTTCAGATTGTCTAAATAATAGGAAATGATAGTTTAAAACAACCTCCCTAGCTGTGTGTGGAGTTTCTCAAGGTGGTTTCTATATAAAATGTTATGTCCTAGTCTGGGAACTGAAGGGAGTATCAGGCAAATCAGAAAATGCTCCATGTGGGTTTAACAGCCCAAGTGAGCAGCAGGATCTCTTAATGCCACCAAGACCCAAACCAGCTCACTCAGAACTAGCCTGAGTACCTATGTTATTCAGCCATACACCAGCTGCCAGAAGTCAGTTAGCAGATGCCCAAATACTACGAGTTTCATAGAAGAAGATCAATTCTGGAACTGTATCTGAAAATACGTTAGTTTGATGTGATGTCATTTGCAACGTGCCATTACAGTTTGCATGTGTTTTCTGGAATGGAGCCGCTGATATGGGTAAGAATTAGCTTAAACAATCAGAATACTCTTACCTGTTTTGTTCTCTCTCTCAGATTCTTATCCTCGTAATGGGGATGATTAGTTAAGGTCCGTCCAGTGCACAGTTTGACTCCTGCTAATAGCTGCATGCTCCCAGCAAACACTGCTGTGTTTGGAGTATTTGACCTAAACAAATGTTGATAAGTCTGAGGAAGACTCTGTAGGGGCATTTTTGCATTGCTTGTTACAGATCAGAAGGAAAAAAAAGACTGAAAAAATATTTTTCTGCCTTTCCTCTATTCAGGGAGTGAACTGTTCAACCAACTGTGTTTTCTTCAAATATGAAGCAGATAAATCATGATAATACTCTCTAACTGCAAATAAAAAATTTACTATGCACTATGAGGAAATTTAGGGAAAACATGGTCCTGAAAAATCTCAAACTACTTCCATATTTCATATATTTCTCAGCTTCATATAGCCTCTGATTATTTGTAAACTTCTATATCCTAATTCTTTTAATATTTCAATAAACTTATTCTGACTTAGATTTGTGTCTGATATATATAAGCATTCTATATAAAATGGATTACTTAATCTGAAAGCTAAAACTTCTTGTTACTGTCCTGGCATTCACCATTCACTTGGAATGAAAACTCTCTTATGTGAGACATTAATCCTCCTATTATGACAACTGTGGGAGGGAGATTATGAAAGAAGTCACCCCAGCTGCAAAAAGCGGGGCGGGGAATGCAGAAGATGCCAGATAGAAATGCTGTCAATTATTGGGACTGTGATCTCATCTGAAATTCAAGGCCAGTGTCTAGAATTGTTATCTAAATAACAGTCTTGGTATCTCAGGATTGTTTAAATACCCACAATGAAAAAATGATTTTTTGTACAGCTTCTCTCCAACAAGTTTACAATCTAAAAATATGTAAAGACACAGCAGAAGGGCATAGCAAAAACTTAAAGTAAAAATGCCAGACAACAGAGGCTACTATCATTAGGCTAATTAAAAATGTTCATAGTATACTTAAGTGTTTTCTAGCGCTTACTAGGCATACAACCATGAAAATTTTCAAGAAGACTAGAACAACAGAAATAAGCATACATTAAACCATGTACAATGAAATTAGGAAGGAATGTGAATAGTTGCCTAACATCCACATACATGCACATATGGCACCTACAGTAGTCAATAACTGACACTTTGGGGTGCACTTTAGGGAGCCTTTTGAAACTGCAGCTCTGAATTCAGTTGTCTTTAAGGTCCATGATCGGCTTGAAAATGTTAAGAGACAAGTATTAAACTTCAATATCACCTTTCAAGAGATTATGCTTAGCAAATGAGTTAATAATTATAAACCTTTCCTAAAAATTCTTGTACTGGTACATTAATCTCATCTAGGAAGGACAGAGATAGTATTTTTAATAGGCCAGTTTAACTTTACTGATAGACTAGTTTTTCAGTAGTTTATAAAACAAGTTTCATTTTAAAGTCTGAAAATATTTAATCTTTTTTAAAAGTTTATTTTTACTTAATATATTCAAAGCCACAAGTGTCATGAAGTAAATGTTGCATTAGAAGACATGAATTCGTCTTAGAATTTAATATTATGCAAATCTAATGGCCCTGACAGGCTGTCAGCTAGGGCTCATCCCTGAATCTGCAGGAAAGCACAATTCTTTAGACTAAGCTGAAAAGAACAGCGACTAGATTCACAGAGGGACTTGATAGAGCTTAGACACCTAAATGAAAATGATGATTCTCAAAGCACCTTCGACATGTTTCTGTGTTTATGCCTGGGCTGGGAAACTTCTAGTGTGAAAAGTCTGTTTCTGTGTTTGTTCAAGATTAGTACTGCAGAGCATTGTAAAATTTGAACTAATCTCCTGACTTGGCCTTATCAAGACAATCCTGCACCTCTGATTCCTAAAGAGCCCAATATAATACAAACTTGCAGAATCAAACTTTCTTAACCTCCCCCCGACATAGGTACCAAAGGCAAAACCACAAGAAAACAACAAAAAAATTCCCAAGAAACAGCCAGCAGCCTCTTTTCTTGCAAAAGAAAGCTAGAGAAAATGGTGATAGTGTCCTTTTTTCCATAACTTACTGGTAAAAATGCTTGTCAAAAATGTAGAAGATGCAGGGTTCAATTCCTCCCCTTTCTAAAACCATTCACTCTTGCCCAGATGGGGTCAAATATAGCTGAGTGCGTTCTTTATTTATCAGGTATTAAGAGTTTTGCCAGCGCTTCTTGCTCTTCTTATACCTTAAAAGCAATCCAGTGACCCTCATTTGCTTTTCAAAAAAACAGCTTACATGCCTTGGTCCTGGATGGAGTTCAAAATCAGGTATTCCAGGCGAAGGCAGATGTTTCCCTGAGATTCACATTTACATGTTTGAAGTCCTAGAAAATTACACACCTTAAGACAGATCACTGCCCATACTTCACTGGGGCCTGCTCAGACAGTTCCCAGACCAACATGTGCTACTATCAGCGCTATTGCAGGCACTCTTTTCCCATGCTTTACTGGCAATGCCAAGAGCACAAACCTGGCACTGGATTTCACTTCTGTGGACAGACACTTGGAAGCTGGGAGGTGACGCTGAGCTTCACGCAATATCTGCTCTCCTTAACTACATCTTAAAGAACTTCAGTGCGTGGCCCTTACTGAGTGTTTATCTTCTGAAACAGCCACTAGAGGGAGACATGACAATTAACTAATATTTTTCAGGTACAGGGTGATTTCTACATTTGATGCAAGTGTCTTTCTCTAATACTCCTACCTGAGTCAGACAATAACTGCTGTGGTCTGTATCCAAGGCAGCTAATGTGCTTCAAACCACTGAATGACACTTCTCTATTATAGAAAAACGAAGCAATTTTTACAAATGTCTGAACAAATGATGTATAAAATGAAAGGATAATTTGTTTTTATAGCTTTCTGCCAAGCTCATACCACACTTCCCAACCTGCAAACAATTTATTCTGTACGAAATGTCACTAAATAATGACAAGGACTTAGAGGTCAAACTGATTTACATTATATAATTTAAATGTCATTCCAAGCAGACCTGATGGCATTTTGAACAAATAATCTCATTTATTTTTGAAGCTCTAAGCTTTCAACGAGTTAATTACAGCTGAACTAATGGATAAACTAAGCACTATAATATATCGTATGAAGCTTTTCTTTACCTACACTTAAGAATTTAGAGAACTATGTAAACACTAAAGAACGACTAATTAAAAATAAAAGGGTTTTACAGGAACTACAGGTCTATGCCTAACTTGCAGATTCTAAAAGTGGTAGTAATTCCTTCTCTTATTAAGCTGCTAAAGAATTATTGTGAGTGGGTTTTAAGGAAGCCCTACAGAAATGGCCAACGTTGTAATCATAGGTTACATGATTAGAAATAAAATGGCTATTTCTATTAAAAGCCCTCCAGAGTTGAACTCTGTAGTTGGCTTTCAAAGCCATAAAATCTGACAAATCTCAGATTATTCCTTTACTAGTGCCTGGGTACGATATGAATCTACCAAGCACAGGGGTTTGAGAAAAGAAGATTCTGAAAAGGGGTTCTCAAGTATGCCACTTATTTTTTTTTTCTTTAAAAGAAAGTCTTTTTATTTGCAGAATGCTGTATTGAAATATTACAGGTTTAGCTGCAAATGATAGGCAGTAAAGCATATTCAGTCAAACTGTCACGGTTCTTTTTTTTCCCTCTGGTTTGGAAAGACTGAAAATTGCAAAAATGGAAAATGACAGCCACAAAGAAAGAGCAACAAGATGCACTTTTGTTAGTCCCAGCCTCAATTTTATGCATGCATATTTTGTTCACGTAAAGGAGCGCACCTACACAGTTGGTATAAACCTAGTTCTCAGGCACTATGAAGTTCATGCCTGAATTTTATTGACAAATCGGTCAATGACAAAGGATAAGCCCAAGAATTTAAGAACAATAATTAAAAGAAAAAAAGTGTAATATTGCCTTTAAAGTCTGGAATATGTGTTGATTTCAGTGTGGTTACCCTTGAAAATCAGGCACGTGAATAAGAATGAAGAGTTAAAATTTATAGCTGGCTTGAAATTAAAATAGCCAATAATATAAATTACTAAATGAAAGAACCACCATTGAAACATTGGCATTCCATTTTTGTAACCTTAGGAGCTTTTTGGAAATTTGTGGGGTTTCCACTAATATCAAAATTTGCCTGCTTGTCCCCCCACACCTGATTCAAATACAGTTGACATACAACTATGCTCTCCCAAATCTCAGTCTCAGTTAACTTTTCCACTGTTTTAGCTGTTGTCTGAGATTCTAAGAAGCTTTTCTATGATTTTTGGTAACTGCTTACGAAATATTCCACAATTCTAGACAGGTTTCCCCTTTAAAGGCAGAAGACATTGCTTCTTAAACACTTACCAGAAGTAAACAGAGTAGGGAAGTTCACGCTATTGATTTGCTCATTCTACTGATATTCTTCCCCATCTCACAAATGAGCATGTTGTTCCTGTTGTCTTAGGGAGAAAGACCAAAACTAAGAATTTTAATATACCTCCCATCTGGGAACACAGCTGTGAACTATCCCTGGGTCACTGGCAAGACCTTCTTGACTTTTTTTTTAAATAAAGCTAAGGAAGTGTGGTGGTGGGTACAAAAAAGAGACTGGGATATGCAAGATCATTATGTAAAAAATTGCACTCTGCAATAGATGCAGTCCAATACTATGCAGTAACTTTATTGTAAAGATATAAACCAGTATATCTTCCTGAAAACGCTACGGTAATTTTAGTACAGGGAAGAGTAAAAAAATACATCTGCAGACACTTCACAGTGGACAGACTAATAGTTGGCTATTATTCAGATTGTATATTTGGACAAGTTAGTATGCATTTAGATCTAAGCAGATAGAAGGGTGTTCTTGTTGTGGAAAGATTGCAAGACAGATGAGTTATTTCTATTTCACTGCTACACATGACAAATTAGAGCTTCTCATACTGAGTTTTAATAATGAATGATTAGTTCCTGACACCAGCCTTGACAGATCATTAACTACAGCAGAACTATCAAGTGTTAGCATAGTAGAATATTTTTCTTACACATCAAAACTTAAGAAAATCTGTCCCACTTTGAGAAACTTACCATAAATTTTGTTGACTTGTATTTAAAGCATAGATAATTAACTATTCTTTACAAGAATAATATTTCTAAACACAATAAATTCTAAGTAGAAAATTTCCCTCTGTAATTGTCTGTCATGACTTAAAATGAAAAAAGGACAAGCACCAGTTTAGTATTCTCAGCACTAAGAACGTAAGAAATATTATTCTCATTGGATCCAGTCAAATCCAGTTCATGGCTGGGAATAACTCCACATGCATATTTTATGTATAAATCTATATATAACTCCATATATTGTACACAGGAGACCTGAACTATCAGACATTTACCATCTTTTAATAAAACAGTAGTGCTAAATGGAACTGGCTGGTAAACATTAGTCACAAAAACGTGTCAATATGGCTGCAAAGATTCTAAATGATGGAAAAAAAACATGGCCTGCTTTCAAAATAAGTCAGTGAAGGCTTGTAATATATTTTACTTCTAAATTACTCCTTCTAGTTTATGGATTAAAGAAATACAACATTGTGGAGTGTAAATATGTTGCTATGGGTAGAATAGGCTGGGGGACTGGTTTCACTGAAGTTCATTGCGTGTGAAAACACAATACAGGGCTCCAAGGAAATACTCCAAATAGTTCAATGCTAAAAGTAGTAAATTCAGATTTACTTTCAGAATGTTTTCCTCCAGAACTGATTTTTTTTAAAATTTTTGTCAGAGTTACAAATAAATACAAATCCCAGGAATATCTCTGTTCAGAACATAACCTGAAAGTTTTTAATGGTTACTATATGTTAATAGAGAACTTATCCCTTAAATTCAAAGTCCTCCAGAGAACATCCTACCTGGCCCTTTTTCTTAGGATCTTATACATGTAGTATTCCAAACTCTTTCCACCTAAAAAATACCTTCCTATGCTCTGTGAGAAAGCGGAAGTGATGAGGTAGGGTTGAAACGATTAACTCATACTCCTGAAAGAGATTTTGCACCTATGCTTAGCCAAGGCAAGTTGAAGGTCAATTACAAATATTTTGTTTACAGGTTAGAACATATATTGGGTTTAATTCTAATAAGTATAAACAATTTAGATAATTTTAAAGTTCAAGAAACAGACTGTAGAGTACAAATTTTCCAGCCCTACAACTCTACATCCAAGCTTTTTAAAACTATAAAGTTGAAAAGAGAATGACAGCAGGTTGGGGGGGAAAAAATTTCACTGCAAAGATCTATTATTGTAAAGAGGTAGCTATAATATGATGGAAGAAGCCTGACACCTCCAAACTGACCTCTTTCAGCTAGGAAAACTATGTGTGCTTATGGGAGCAGATGGACTCAACTGGTTCCCTGAGGCACATGCAATACAGCAGCATAACACTGAACCGTAGCCAGGAGTCTGCGGGACTTTGCATATAGCTGTTCTCCACAGCCATTAATATGCTAACCTTTTGATAGCCCATTCATCCTCAACTATCTCCATGGGTCACCAGAGTTCACTGATGAGCTGTGACAAATAAGGAGAACACTATAACTAAGAACATTAGGTCTACACAAATAGCATTTAACTTCAATAGAGAAAAAAATCCTCTTACTTAATCCAGTTCATCAGCTCCACAGTGTCTGGGTCATAGAATTCTCTCAGCTCTGACAGTTCATCCATTATTCCTGGCCAGAACTATAATGAAAACAAAATAAAACAAACTGAAGACAGAATGAACAAAACAAGTTCTGGATGTTGAAACATGTTTCCTCTTAGCTGGTAACTGATCTTGTCCAGCTCATGGATAAGTTGTAAGACATAAGTGTCTTCGTAAGCGTTATGAAGGACAGGTGGCTGTCATTGCAGTATGAATACACAGTTTCAGAGTTTGAGAACTGCAGCTCCTGCCAGATGACCAGAAGGAAGAGAACTACTCGTTGTGGTGAGCCTGAGAACAGCAGCTTTTCTCAGATGCACATCTCACTGGAGGTTTCCAGAACTCTATTAGTT
>WEKW01000051.1:14453-37385 GCA_013389905.1 Sula dactylatra
CTGACCACTTAAGGGCTGACCAAAAGTTAAAGCATGTTATTAAGTGCAGTGTCCAAATGCCTCTTAAATGCTGACAGGAAGACTACAGACACAGAAGTAGTAATTGGTATTATGAAACAAAAGAAACTTGTTCCAAGGTATTTCTTCTAGAAACTTATTTTGAACAATTTATGAAGAGTAAGTCATAATCCAAAATATTATTATAAAAAGCTTATGTTCTTGTAAGAGTATCTCAAAACAACAGCAAGCAAAAGCTAAAGACATTAATATAAAAATGAGTTCTAAGATAACCTCTCTTGTAGTGTACAGAATTCATGAATATTAAGTGGCAGTGTAAGCAGTGTTGCCCATAAACTGGGGCATTGGGGATTGGCACATGTATGGGGATCAACAGACCTAGGTATCTGTTGCCATATGCAATGTATTTATAATGCACTTAATTTCAATTCAAATTACTTTAGAGGTATAGAAAAGTTTGGTACATTCAACCCACAGCTTTATCCCTTGTAATAATATCCCTTGTCATTTTTTTCCCTTTCCTCCAGTCATGACTTAAAAGGATTTAAACACCCCTTCCCTACCTCTTTCTTCATGCCTCCATTTGTCAAGTCAAAGGCGTGCTTATGTTTTCCAGAGAAGACTTCCTCAATCCTGTTAATACACACTTTACCAAAGAACAGAAATTAATTATGTGCCAAGAAGCCAAAATTTTAACTTTTGATTTAGACGCTTGAATGTAAGATATCTTAGATTTACAGACACTATTAATGTCTGAGAAGACACATGTTCCTGTGTGGGTCAGGCAGCTAATATAGCTTCTCTTTGGCCCGTGTCTTTGTCACTTGTCTCATCCTTGAGCACTCAATGAACAGCCAAATTGAATTCTAGTCTAGTTCAGCATCTTTATTATTATTATTGTTGTTGCTGCTGTTATTAAACAAACAGTTATGATTTTTTTTAGTTTAGGACTGTACTGTTAAGCAGAATTAACTGAGTGCAATCTGAATTCATAATGCCTGGGGGGAAAAATTGTTAACTAAATAACTTCATACTGGCTTACATGTTCATTCTAGTGCAAGTTAGGTAAAACTGTAAAATTAGAATGTTGTTCCCAGGGATGCAACATATTTGTAATGCTCCTGAAATGAAAGCAGCAAATGTTTTGCTTAGTAAGCATGCTATCAACAGAAACTAATAAACAGCAGTTTAAACCCCATTCATGCTAAGGCATTCAATAGATGTCGAAAGGAAAAAGAAGCAGAGAAATGAGACTTGGTTGTGGTTTACAACAAATCAAGACCAGAACAAGACCAGAAGTAGCTTTGGAAGTGCTTGGAACTCCTGATTCTGTTCATTTCATATTCAAAGGCTGTAATTTTCTGGCGTTCTCTATCTGTGACCATGATTTCTTGTCACTACTCTTGGGCTAACTTGCCTTCTCTGACAGTACAATTCTGTATACTGTGGAAAAGAAGCATAAGCAGGCATCCCTCTCCAAACTTCATAGACCTTAATGCCTTTGTATATGAATTGTGACTTTTTTCTTTGAAATCTAGATAACTGAGTTTGCTGTGTAATCTTACACCTTGCATGAAAAAAATTGTAGCTGAAGAGTTTCCTGCCCATGGAGAGCAAATCCTTCTTTTGGGAGTGCGATCATGGGCACAGACTAATATGTAGGACTGGGAAGAGAACATCTTAGGCAGAAGCGTACAAGACATTCAGAATTCCTTAACCGTTTTGAGAGCTGTCAGATGAGCAGTAAGATGATTATGCAGCTCATTTGTTTACTGCCTTGACTTGCCTTGTTACGTACTGACAAGGGAAACTGAGCAAGCTAGGAGAACTTTGCTAGAAATTGTGAAAGGTTCCAGCAGCTAAACAAAAGGAATTTTTGTTTGTTTTTTTTAAGAAAGAGAAAACTTATAAAACAAAAAATATGTTCAGCAAGAGTATGAAAGATCAGCCCAAAACCTAAGGATCCACTCTCAATCAGTTAAGATCATTGTGGAAAATTACTCCAGAACAGAAGAGAGTGAGAAACTGCAAACTGTCAGATACCGGTGTAAAAACCCTGACCACAATACAGAATCCTCCATCAAGGTGGGTTTTGCTAGTTTGTTTAGAAGTTCCTTGGCCTGGAAGCTTTTCGATGAATGTTTGGGCAAGAAAAAGAAGGGTAGGACAGCTTTACTTTGAATAGTTGGCAGATGTCAGTGAAACATGCTTTAGGCATCTTCTGTCCCCGTATACCTGAAATAGAAAGTTGCATGGTCAAGCAAACATGTCTGTGAGGCCAAAGATCAAAGCTTGGGGGGCAGGTAGGAACAATGAGAGAAACTAAGAGCACAGGCAAGAAGTTTGTTCTGCTAATGGGCTCCTGTGGTCAAAATAGACACAGAATGGATACATTGTTTCCCTATTTTAAGAGAAAAACATACTGTTCTTTTAAGGTATCTAATGTAGTAATCATTACCTATATTCTCAATATTTTGCTTAGTCTCGTATATTAAAAGCTATTTTACTTCAGCTGTTACTCTAGCACACCACATCTCTTACTAGACCATTCACTTGCTAATGCAGCAAAAAAATCCATTTTACAATGCTCCAGAAAAATCTACTTTGTTTAGGTCTTTGTTACAATTATAAGATCTTCTCTGCAGAGGGTAACAACTCATCCCTTGACAGGTTTAGAGTAAGAAGGGCCACAAAGCTTCACCTCTGCTGAATCGAGTGCTGCTTACCTTACGGTCTTGTAAAGAGCACCCACTGCTTCATCTGGCAGACAGATCTCACCCTGTCACCTGGCACACCTGGCAGTGTGGGCAAACAGCCTGGTCACATGGCCCAGATGCATGCTTTTCCAAATGGTATTGGTGTCACGTTGGAAAAAGGCCTGAAAGAAGCTCCATTATAGCCTTACTGGATCATGTTAAACATTATTCATCCTAGTAACTCATCAAACGAAAGAAGTCTCTGAAGAGCACAAGACTAAATATATAGTGATACTCCTCTAGAACAGTTTCTAGCAATTTTCACTAGGGGAGTCTCTGAAATGGATGTGATATTTCTGTGGTTCAAATATCCCTGCCTTCCATGAACTTTTCCACTTACCCCTGAATTTATTCTGACAGCAAATATTCACCGCATCCTGGGACAAAGTGGTTAACAGCTCCCTTTCACACTCTATGGAAAATATTTTTCTTTGATCAAGTCTGCCACCTGCCAACTTTATTTGACATTTCTAAGAGCTTGTGCTACAAGAAACAATGAATTTTTTACCTGTACATCCATACTGTTGCACTCATAATTCTATACAGCTCTGCCATTATCTCCTGGAAGCCATCCTGTTTCCATTCAGGGAAGTCTTACACTGCTTCCCCGCCTTTCTCCAGACTTTTCCCAGTTCTCCTGCATTCTTTGATGGTGTATTTTTTGATTATTTAACCTACTGTTCTTTAGCACTTTAGAGCTCGCTGTCACGGTGTCTGTAAAGAAAAGCTTGTCTGGTACTGCAACGCCAAGCAGAGTAACCCATACCCAACTACAGACCGCTCTTGCACTGGTGGGGTTTTTGGGATTTCCTAGACTTTAGCATGTTATCTTCTCACCCTATCTGAAAGACTAAAAATGACCTTTGAGTCATGTCTAGTTTTTCTAAACATGACATAACCCAGAAAGGGGTAAACTAATTGGAGTATTGCCAGCTGCACAATAATTGCTAATTGATTGTCTGTGCCTTAGAATGAAATAATTCACTGAGAAGTAGGACATATACTCAAATGCAACACACCATGGTCCCTCTTCTGGCTCCAGAACATCTTGTTGAGATTCTAACTACACTTCTTCCCCCATGTTTCCATTCATCCACATCTTCCCTATCTGAAGTCCCCCTAAATAACATAGCTTAAGCTGTCAGCCACCTCCTGGCCAGCCACCAGAAGGTAGATCAACAATAGGAATCCCTATTACTGTGGGATCCTGTGCCCACTTGCTCCTTTTTTAATTATGCTTTACTTGATAATTTTTATTTCATTGGTTACAGTCTTCTAGGATCAAGTTGATGCAGAGAGTAAACTGCATCGATAAAATAACACCAGATTATACTATCATTACTTACTGTAATTACCAGATTATATTGTTATTACTGTATCTGTTATTATTCCATGAGCAACACCACATATGAAATCAGAATGTATCATTTTGAAGATCAGCATATCAAAATTGTAGGGCTTGTATTCTGCTTTTTTGGATCTAAAGACCAAAGGAGTTACTACTAGGTTAGCTCCAAAACTGACTTGTGCTCCTGGCCATGCAAGTGTCATTATGTCGCTCTGGACCTTATCAGCAGTGGAAATGAGCAAAACCAGGGGTCTGTTCAGCAGAAAATGTTTGCCTTTTATCCTCAACCTATCTCACAGATTGATCATCATTGTGTTTCATGATAGGTCATTCTTAGGGGCCTATACTAGCCCTGTGCAGAAATGTGAACAGGGCTGAAACCCAGCATGCTCTCAACAGCTTGAGCTACAATGGACCTTGTGAAGTAATACAATAGTATAAAGACAGATGACCTTCAAGCTGGTCATTCTCCCGTTAATGGGATCCAGCTCAGCAAAGGTATCTTTGCTGACCAGAGGGAGAAATAGTATCTTAGGATATTTCTACACTGTTAACTGAAAGAGCATCAGAGGGAGATTCCTGGACTAGAGGCAGAATAGCACACAGTGACTTGGATCCAGATAGCTGAAATCTTCCTCTTCTCCCTTCACCTTATAAAACAGAATTGATACTGAGTATTGCTTAGAGAAATCTCCAACTTGGTGACTATACCACACACTTTTGCTCATGGTACATACCACTTTCCCTTGAGAGGATGTTTTGTGCAGAGTATGTAGACTCGCAGGCAGGCTCTGCGGAAGGGTTACTGAGTCTGTGACTGCAGGAGGACTTTGGTTAGCACTCACTTCCACAACGTGCTGCCCACCCTGGTTAGTGCTACATCTTAAGTTTCTAATGATCCTGCTGTGCTCTGTTTGCTGTTCATGTTCATGCCGGGCAGACTAGAAATCTTCCTCCAACCAGTCTGCCAGCCTGTCTCTTCCTTTGGGAGCAAGAGTTCTGCCAGTCTGCATCATAACAGGTAAGTGGAACTCCTGCAGAACACGAGGTCATGCAAGCAACAGATGCCAGAGAACTAAATATTTAACAGTGGCCCAAGAGGCTGTTTTGACTGCCACCTTTGCTGGTCTCTTGATAGTAGAAAAGAGATTTGAACTTTTAGAGCTCCATCCAGACACTCACACTGATTAATTTACTCCTGAGCGATTACAAATCTACTTCACTGGCCTTCAGAAATCAGATTTGTATAGCAAACACTGTGGGTGTGGTATGATGTAAGGAGATGTGAAGGCACAAGGTCTTCTGGAATACTGTTAAGAACTGTGCAAAGAAACAGCACAACAACTCTGTCATCCACATTGCCTATGGCAGTGGTCCCTGAAGAAAATAACCTCCTAAACTGAACTCACGTGTTGTCTCAGACAAAGCTAACTGGTTTTCTCTTTACAGAATCTAATAATAAAATAAGAATTATGCGGTGGTAATGATCAGGTGTTCAGTGCTCTGGTTTATTCCCTACCATGACTTTATGTAGCAGAAAGACATACTTTCAGTTATACATAACTGAAAATGAAATTTCTGGGTCATTTTCCCCAATGATCCAATACAGTTTAACTTTAGCTCCCTGGAGCTTAGTATGAAATCCTCTATAGTCAGTCATTCTTTTATGATAATGTTTAAGATAGCCTGGGAAGGCCGCTGAGAGTAAATGTTCACATTTTCTGAAGTAGGTTGTTCAATTCCCTGTCTGCATTTGTCTTGTACTTAGATGCTGTCATTTCAGGTGCACCAAATTTTACTGGATGACAGGATTTTTTTCATTTGTTCATTTTTTCATTCATTCAATCTATTTAACAGACTAAATAAATATTTTAGAATTTCTCCCTCAGTTTGAAGGTCAAGTGATTTGGTGATTAAATTAATTTTAACAATGAGCCTTAAGACTTACTTCTCACTCCCAATTTCATTTAGAACAAAATCAGTCCCTTGCCCTTTTCAAACAGGAAAATGGGACATATATATTCTGCCAATATTAAGGGACTATGCTTTTTTTCCCCCAGTACCAGTGCACAACTTAAGTGCTGCCTGAGATTTATTTAGATCTTGCCTCTTTGGCAAGGGTTGGATGTTCAGCAGGCGTATAAACATACCACCTGAGAATCATATCTGGATCTGTTCCCTTGGATTTCTGATGTTTCAGCCAATCAGTAGTTCTGAGAAGAGAATATAATAACATCATCTTAAAATCACTTTGAGTTTATTTCTTTATTGTTAAGTGGCAAGTATCAGATTGGACTACAGCCAATTATACCTTTTATAATCGCCAGATCCTACACTGATCTCAGCTAATTGCATATTGTTCTCTCGCGGTTTTACTGTGTCTGTTGAGCTATACTTTTGGTAGGTCTTGTACCAAAGTTGAGGTACGCTATGCTGCTTTCAGAAACTTTACATTAATTTTTTGTCTCTAACTTATTATGAACAGATATTATAAGGTCACATTTTTGAGATTGTTCCTATCAGGGTTCCCAGGGCTGTTCTTGTATACATATTCATGCAGATGGCCATCAGAAGAATTCTCTTTGGAATATTTTGGAAAACTTTTCCTGAAATGTGATGTCCACTAGAGTAGATGAAAGGCACTGTAGAGAAAAGCATAGTGACCATGAGATAGTGGAGTTCAGGATCCTGAGAGGAGGGAGCAGGGCAAAAAGCAGGATCACGACACTGGACTTCAGGAGAGCAGACTTTGGCCTCTTCAGAGAAAGCTGGTTAATATTCAAGGATCACCTCCTCCAAGATCAAGAGATTTCCATCCCAATGAGCAGGAAGCCAGGCAAAAATGCCAGGAGGCTTGCATGGATGAACAAGGAGCTCCTGGCAAGGTCAAACACAGAAGGTGGAAGCAGAGACAAGTAACGTGGGTGAAATACAGAAACATTGTCCAAGCATGTAGAGGCGGGTTTAGGAAAGTCAAAGCCCACCTGGAATTGAACTGGTGAGAGATGTCAAAGGCAGCAAGAAGAGCTTCTGTAAGTTTGTAGGTGACAAAAAGAAGCCTAGGGAACATGTGGGCCCATTGGTGAATGAGGCAGGACACTTGGTTACACAGGACACAGAAAAGGCTGAGGTACTGAATGCCTTCTTTGCCTCTCAATAATCTTTGATCACGGCACTGGGAGAAGTGCCTGAAGATTGCAGGAAGACAAATGTCACTCCGATCTTCAAAGAGGGCAAGAAGGAGGACTCAGGGAACTACAGGCTGGTCAGCTTCACCTAGATTCATGGGAAGGTGATGGAGCAATTAATCTTGGAAACCACTTCAGGCGCATGAATTACAAGAAAGTCATCATGAGTAGTCTGCATGAATTCACCAAGGGGAAGTCATGCTTGGCTCATCTGGTAAACTTGTATGATTAAATGACAGGGCTGGTAGATGAGAGGAGAGCAGCGGCTAATGTCTACTGGGCCTTCAGTAAGGCCTTTGACACTGTCTCCCCTAAGAGCCTCACAGCCCCTCAAGCTGTTGCCGTAGGGGCTGGGTGCCCAGGCAGTGAGGTGGATTGAAAACTGGCTGAATGGCCGGGCCCTGAGGGTGGTGATCAGTGGCGCAAAGTCTAATTGAAGGCTGGTAACTAGTGGTGTACCCCAGAGGTCAGTGCTGGGCCCAGTCCTGTTTAACACCTTCATTAATGATCTGGATGACAGGGCAGAGCGTACCCTCAGCAAGTTTGCCAGTGACACAAAGTCGGGAGGAGTGGCCGATAGGCCAGGGGGTCGTGCTGCCACCCAGAGGAACCTCAACAGGCTGGAGAAATGGGCTGACAGGAACCTCAGGAAGTTCAGCAAGGAGAGCAAAGTCCTGCACCTGGCGAGGATCAACCCCATGCACCCGATATATGCTGGGGGCCACCCAGCTGGAAAGCAGCTGAGCAGAAAAGGACCTGGGGGTCCTGGTGGACACCAAGTTTACCATGAGCCAGCAATGAGCCCTTGGAGCAAAGAAGTCTAATGGTATCCTGGGCTGCATTAGGAGGAGTGTTGCCAGCAGGCTGAGGGAGGTGCTTCTTCCCTCTACTCAGCACTGGTGAGGCCACCCCTGGAGTACTGTGTCCAGTTCTGAGCTCCTCCACACCAGAGAGAAACGGACATACTGGACAGAGTCCAGCAAAGAGCCAGGAGATGGCAAAGGGACTGGAGCATCTCAGATATGAGGAAAGGCTGAGAGAGCTGGGACTGTTTAGCCTGGAGAAGAGAAGGCTCAAGGGGAATCTCATCCATGTATATAAATATCTGAAGCGAGGGTACAAAGAAGACAGAGCCAAGCTCTTTTCAGTGGTGTCCATTGACAGGACAAGAGGCAGTGGTCACAAACTGAAACACAGGAGGTTCCCTCTGAACATCAGGAAACACCAAAAAGTGTGACCAAGCACTGTCACAGGTTGCCCAAGATGGTTGTGGAGTCTCCATCCCTGGAGATATTAAAAAGCCACTGTCCTGGGCAACTGGTTGTAGGTAGCCTTGCTTGACCACATGATCACCAGAGGTCCCTTCCAACCTCAACCATTCTGTGATCAATGGAGGTCATACAAAAAGTAAAGTCCTATTTCTGGGTATATTTAATACAAGAGCTCAAGGAGGGGGAAACTGCTTTTGCTGTCAACCAAGTAAAACAGGATTTGGCTACATATACCTACAGACAGAAATTTTAGATATTTTATTCTGATTTTCTCATTAGATATAAATTCTAATGTAGAACTGTACTGAAAAAACCAGACTGTGTATTTCATGCATAACATGAAACACAGTTTGCATTCTTTTCTCACTTGTTCTAAATTAAGTCCAAATAGCTGTAGAACTCAATTCTGCATCTTTTTTTTTTGTAATGGAGGCAGACTTGTCTGGCAGTTGGATGTCCCACTGAGCGCTCAGAATAATTAGGAAGGTCTGTGAAAAAGGTACTTTTGGTGAGTGTCCTTTGCTTACAGGGACATCCCTGCTAACCTGGGCTTTCAGTGCATATCAGTATTAGAATATTGCAGAAACTTTGAAACAACCAATTCTACCATGTTGTCACTTCCCTTTCCTCGAGCCTGTTTCCAGGGGAGATTTTTCTAGCTTTCTCTGCTATGCTCTTGTGTTTCCTTCCCGTGTCTAAATAATCATTTGTGTTTGTCTTCCACAGAGAATCAGGCATTATCAGAGAGGATCTAAAAGGAAAATGCCTTAATTTCCTCCTGACCAAAACATTTTCTGAAACTGCTCAAGGACATTAGCAAAAAGGAAATCCTTTTAACCATTTGCCAGTTTCTCTAAATTATCTCACCTTCTCTAAAATCCACCAAAAAACTCATTCTTTTGAAGACACTGAACTTTGAATATGAGGCTGAAAATGTTTTCTATCCTTTAATTTAGACTATTTTTTTTTCCTTTGGTTTTTAAGCTTTCCCTCTTTAATACAAAACAACAACAAGTTCTGTAGTCATGATAGCCTAGTGATAGAGTAGGTAGCAAGGTGAGGAAATGTCTTTTATTGGACCAGGTAAAATTTACACTGGAGTTTGATGCTGTTCTTCGAGACATGAAGAGAGGTTTGTGTGCTCACCAGCTTGCTTGGTCTTTTTACCCCTCTGTATGAAGCTGACTAATTGTTAAAAGCTGTTTTCCCTTTATTTTTAGGCAATAGCAACTCCAATGATTTTTTTGCTGGCAGAAATCTCCACAGAAAATCCTGTGTAGCAGAGCTGGGTGCATTGTGCACACATATATAATGGCATAGAGGTTTAAGAGAACAGTATTTCACAAAACAAGATCGGTATATATTATTCATTATGAAGCTAATACTAGCCAGGCAAGCATTTTTACTTGCACATTGGAAAACAGAAAAATGGCCATTGTCTTATAAAGGATCTTGTAACTTCTCCCTATGTGTCCCTTTTTGCCCTAGTTATCTGCTGATCTCTGCGAGATTGGTGATACTGCAACTTCGATTGAGGACTCCTGCACAATCAGATAGATGCAGAAGACCCCTATTGCAAAATCTCTACTTTGCCATTTAACTGAAAAAAGAGTGCTGAAGCACATAATTGTACAATAAATTCTTGCTACTTACCTCACAAACAAAACCAAATGACAACTGAGAAGTTTGGATCTTCACGTTTTCTGCTATGCTCCACTGTTCATATTTAGCTCAAATTGCTAGCTGCTCATCTCTGAGATTTTGGGAGTAGCCTGTACAACCCCCACCGAAGCCTACTGCACTCAGTACCCTTTCTGGAGGTGAGTTGCAGTAACAGGCTGGGTGCTGACAAGTGTATACGCTACTATCTACTCTTCATGCTTAGCACAAGAGGGAAATAATACTCAAAGAGATTTTACCAAGGGCTATAAAATACTGGTAGAGGTAGATCCCACTGTCTACAATTAAGAGATACCCTATTCCTATGACAAATGCATTTTAATGTGTGAGTTTAGGTGAGGATGTTCAAAAATATGCTTACCTGTGTAAAAGGTACCATCACAGAATGCTTGAATAGCCTCACAGCCCAAGAAATCTAGGCAGTGTTCAGTGGATTAAATTTAGGGTTGTAATTTACCTGTCAGTTTGATCTGGCTTTTAAACATTTCAAAGGAAGTGGGAGTTTGTTGGAGTGATGTTTTAAATAGTGTTACTGAAACGATCATCTGAAAAGGCTAATTAACTAAATTATAATTGCCATTTTGTAAAGATGCCATTGTTATTTATGTGTGTCAGGTGATGGATAGAATCAGCTAATTATACGCAGAAAACAGTTACTGAAAGTGCTGTGTTGGTGCTGGTGACTCTACTATCTTGATAATCCCAGCAACTCAAAAAATACTGCATCACAGACAAAACCTGATCAGTTCACAGATTTTAAACTATTTGATGTTTGAAGAGGTTTCTTGATTTATTAATGACATGTAGTTAACCAGCAGCCAGTGAACTATTCATACATGATCAATATCAGGAAGTGTCTAATACTAGACACTAACAAAATGCACACCTACATCTAATTTCTAAACATCTTCTATAGCTAATTCTAAACAATTCCAACCCAGACACCCACATACTTGCAAAATTACACGCTTCCCTTCCTCCACAGAGTGTGGGTTACCAGCACAAAAACCCTATTCTGGGAGCACAGGTTCCCCTGCTTTTGCAAGCGTACTCTTGGAGGTGTGAGTGATCTAGCTTTATGTGCACCCACGTGTTCCCTGCAATCTGCATGCTGGTAAGAGAACAACCCACAATGTCACATGCATACCCACGAGGTGTGAGTCTCCACTATAGTGTCAGTCCAGGTACAGGTTAATCATGGCATCACACAGGAGGAAGCTTAGCAGAGGTCATGCTGTTGGTGGGACAGTTCTGGCACTGTTAAAACTGGGTTTTAACTGACTGGTACTTTCTACTCCAAGGTCTAACTCCATTATTACAATCCTTCATGCTTCTTTTATACTTCCTTATGAGATGACCCTTTCTTTGGTCCGAAAGTCTCTTGGTAATTCTCCAGTTAATTCTCCAGTTGCTGTTCAGTCTGGTTGATGGTCATCTTCCTCTTTAGCCTTATCAGTTCGAGGCAAACAGCCTTTCAGACTGAGTGTCCCATTCACTTACACTGCTTCCACCCACATTCCCATTGACCAGCTGTTGTTTTGCCAGTGGTAGGCTATGTGACTGCTCGAGCATGTGCAGTATGTGATGTCTGTAATAGCAGAATAAATGTATAATTTTATTATATTTACTTAGCCCTTCATAACTAAACGTAGAAAATCTTTGTAATTTTAGAACTTTTTTTCAGAATCTGCAATGAAACTGTTAGATTATGAAATAAGATGATGAACTTTTTATGCAGTTATTATTATGTTGTTAACATATTATATTTTATTCTTATAGTNTTTTATTGTTATATTCAGTTATTATTGACCATGCAAAGGAGCACAGAGGGACAATGACAGTCAGGAAACCCCTATAACCTAAGTAGAGAAACTGGAGCACTCTGATCTGGCTCGTTCCAGGGCCATCACAGGAGGACGATCTGCTCCATTGTCTGTGTGGTGAAAGCCATCAGGATGAGTCAACTGGATAGGCTGTCTGATCACCTTCCAGACCAATGAGGGTTACTGCCTATGGGATGCCGGGCAAGAGCATCTTGGGATTCTGCAAGACAATTTATAATGTGTTTTGAAGAGGAACCAAAGACAGGGAAAGGGGGAGATCAAAGTGTTTGGGGGTTGAACAAGTGTAAGAAGACAGAGGGATAAGGATATTTAAGCGACAGGTTGAGTGTAAACAGTTTGCTGGTCAGTATGCTCTTCTGGCCATGCCCTCTACCTGATCACTGCAGTCTCTCCTATCTTCTCATTAAAATCTATTTCTATTTTCCTGGCTGAAGGTCTCTATTCTATATAAAACTGTGTATATGGAGGTCAAAGTGCCAGCAACTGGAGTCAGACCACAGGTCACAGAGGCCTGTGTGTCAGTGGTACCAGCAACAGGGGAGACCAGAGTGAGCGCATGTGGTGTGGGTACAGTATGTGACACTGGCAAATACCAAGCCAGACTAGCTGGCAGGTAGGATTAGTGGTTTGAAAGTCAGAAATTGAAGCAACCACAGGTCTCAGCTGTATACTGGTGAGACCAGAGGGTGTGTGAGTTGGCTACTGGAGGTACCAGGAGGTTCAAGCCAGCTACTGGAGAGACCATAGGGTCTGGGGTTGGAGGGAGAGGCCTGTTTGCATGCATGTGTCTCAACGCATGAGGCAAATGGAGGTGTTAGCTGCAGAAGGGATGAAGTGGTCCAGTCCAACTACTGAAGAGACCAAAAGGTCTAGGGGCCAGCTATGAGACACATTTGCATGTTATGCATGAGGCACCAGGAGACAGCAGGATCCAAGGGCTAGCCAGTGGGTAGACTGAGTGTCTAAGCCCAGTTACTGGAGGGATCTATAGCATGTGTGTCATGCATGATTTAGTGCATGCAGAAGGGTCTCAGTACCAGCAGCTGAAATGTGGCTGCAGGCTTAAGGGGTCTGTATGCCCAGCTGTCAGCCAGCTGAGGACATCAAGCGTTCAGGGCCAGCTTCTTGGTAGCCTGAGTATTGAAGGCCAGTTGCTTGGGAAGCCATAGTATGTGTGTGTGGGTGCCGCTGTGCGTGAGAGTGTGCAAAGTATCTGGAAGGCCGGGGGATCCAAGGCCAGTTATTGGATAGTTTGTGTCTATGGCCAGTTACTGGAGAGTCCCTTGTGTGCCTCAGTACATGTGTTGGGAGAGGGGCTGGGTGTGTGAGCACACATATCTGTGAGTGAGGGGTGTGAGTACCAGCAACTTGGGCAGGGTTGCAGGCACCAGCAGACGGGGAGGCTGAGTTCCAGAGCCAGTTACTGGACAGACTGTCTAAAGCCAGTTACCAGAGGGATCCACGTTGTATATGGGTATATATTTTCTATTAACAGACCTTCATCCCGATCAGCCATAGAGAGGAAAAGAATGAGGCTGTTTGTGTTTATGTGCGTGCTGCTTTTTCTGTATGCGTTGATCTGTGTGGCTGGCCAAGTGTTTGTGTATATGTGTATTGTATGTCTTTGTGTGCATGTACACGTCTATCAGAAATACATGTGGAGTCTCATTACTGGCTCAACCTGGGGACAAGGCCCTACTGCAGCCTTGCCTCTACTGGGCTACTGGATTTGGCAACTCCTAACTGAAAAGTTAATTCGCCAAAATAGCACAAATCTTACTGTGAACTTCTTAAAATCCACGAGCAACTTTGCCAAAAGTAGGACTCTAAAGCTAGACTTTTCTTATTTAAAAATTGGAATCAGTGATTTTAAGAGCATGTAGGAATGTAGATTGATCAGAATAGTGCTAACGCTTTGAAGAGATCAGACGTTGGTTGCAGACTTCGGAGCAAATTGATTTATCTGTTTTGGTTTAAACTTTTGTTGCCTTTGCGGTAGAACTGCATTTAGTCCTGGCCATCATTTTCACCAGGGGTGGACTAATTGAGGCTTAAAGATTCAGAGCAGTAGAAGAATCCCTATGTCAGATTTGATATTCTACTAAAATTTGAACTTATTAAAGAAACATGCAAAAATACCTGGTCTAGCATCTTCATACCATGGAAAGCTAAGACTTAAAAACATATATATTTTCCTTGTTAATTCATTTCACAAAGTTTTATCTTCTCTTTATGATGAACAGATAAGCTTTTATATTTTAACTTCCAGTTAGCAGTTATCAGATAATATTCTGATAATATTCTGAGACAGTGAGTGTGGAACAATAGCAAGTTTAGTAATCATCACATCGTTCTTGGTACAGTGTGTGTACCTTACTGCAGATACTTGATAACACCACTTTTAGTTCTTTGTTACAGCTTCTGTGATACTTTTTCTCGCAGCCTGGATTGTCAATCAAGGATTACTTTTAACTACACTAATTGGTATTTCTACTGTTTTTACACTGAAGGAAATGTTAGTATTAACACATCAGCTAAAATTGTGCATTGTAGGGTTAACCTTTGGAAATATGTATGTGTGGGTAGGAACTAAGCTTTGTTTATTAGACAGGTGATATAGGTGTCTTTTGCACATACCTACATAATCTGCCTTTGAGATCAGCTTCACCCATTTCAGTCTTCATTGTTTCTGTCTTGAACAGTCACAAGCACATACTTAGCCCACATGTTTTCTTTTCCCATTCTTAGCTACTTACATCTTAGCAGTACTAAGCTTATCCTTCTGTTTCAGACTTTTCTTTATCTCTGTTTTCAGTCATGAATAAAGGTATACTGGCTTTCAGGATTCCTTTTATGCATACGCATGCATGCTTCCTGAAAGCACACTGCTGAATTCAGCAACAGGTCTGAAAAGCATCTTCCCTTGTAAAAAACCCCTGTAAATACCTCCTACAGCTAGGAGAGTTTTGTGCTTACCAATTTGCTTTTCTAAAACTTTACTGAAACAGATGAAACTATTTCTAAGACAAGTCTGATCTTTGCTTCTGTGATGCTATTTGGTATGCTATAGGACTGACTGACTTCTTCCTTTCTCTACAGGATGCTTCACAGTTTAATGTAGTAAGCGACTTGCAGATGCAGGGAACTAGAATTACTGTGAAACAAAACAGATAACAGAATGACAGAACAAAAAACCCAACAAAAAAGCAGTAAGAAACACCATATGCTTTCATTTGACTAAAACTGGAATTCAGTTTTCTCATGAAATAGAATAAATTCTTAACATCAGCAGAAGTATGTAAGGACTAAGATTACAGTAAAACAGTAATAATAACTACCTTTCTAAAGAATTGAATCAGACAGCAGTTAAATGGCTTATCATTATTGATTATATTCTGCACTTCTAGGGTGTAATGTTTGTCATTAAAGTTGAGGTACCACTCTCCTTTATAAAGACTTAGTCAAAGGAATTTGAGGTAATGAAAGGAATTCTTAAAATAAAGCAGTTTTTGTTTTTAAACTTGGAATGTGAGGTAAAATCCACTTTAAATCAAGGATACATACTCCGTTTGCAGTTATGAATTTATGGCTCAGTAGAACTATTTCCTAAATTCTAAAACCAACTAAAGCCTGTCAGGCTTTTTATAGCAACACAGTCATTTAAGAAAAACTACAAGTCCCTGATATAGAATTAGGAAGTTTTAGAAACATGTACTGCGCTAGTTTATTCATTCCCATGAATTAGGTAAGGTTTTGTCACTGATACCAAGGAAAACACCTTTCCTTTTGCTGGCTTTAGAGATCTGCTTTCAATCTAATTGGTATTTCACATCTGTGATATTCAGAAAATCTGAAGAGGAATACACTGAAACAGCATATAAGTGAAATGATTAAGTAATAATGAAAATAATCAATTAGTTCATTGCAATTGTGGTATTTCTCTTTTAAAACAAGAACAAAAGTTACTGTAGGTGAAGAACATTAATTTACTGTCCATATAATTTCAGAATATGCTTTCAACTTCAATTTATGTGTGTGTTCAGCTTATAATTTGCAGTTGCAGTACTTGCATATGTCTCCTATGAGCATGTTCCTCTTTGGGCTTCCAGTCTTCTCCAGCTTCCTTTGGGCTTTCATTCTTTTCCATCAGCAATGCTCTTAATTACCTCTGGAGACATTGATGGTAGATTTTCTATTGACACTGGCATGGTTCCTCAGTCCGGCAGAGTTGTAGATGCTCTTACAATAACTTTATAACCATTCTTCCTGGGGTTTTGGAGACTTACTTCCCCTGCACAGCAGTGCTGCAGTTCAAGGTTCCTGTTCTGAGCAGTTCACCTGTCCGGGCCACTGGAGTTGTCAGGCCTTTTCCACTTCTCTGTTCAGCACTTTCAGCCAACAAGCATAAAGAGAACATACAGGAGCATACCTCCTGGGCTTTTTAATGGGTGTTGATCTGGGGGTTTGGCACTGTACCAGCTGTTTCCATACCAGTCTCCAGGGTCAATGCTTCCCAGTCTAGGTCCTGCTCAGATGAACACAAGTTTCTCATATGTCTTCCTCTTCAAAGACTGTGATTCTAGGCATAGCTTTGTACAGCACAGCTGTTTTTACCCAATAGGTATTTGTCAGTTACTCTTACTTTCTGTATATCCAGCTCAAGGAATCCTGGTACATAAGGTAAAACTTGCCCAAACCAAAGTGACCAAGTAATGGGCTGTTGCAGTGGGGAAAATAAGGGCTGATTATTCTGCTTGTTACTGCAGAGGGTAGAAGGGTAGAGAATAAGCAGCAAATAAACACAATAGAGCAAGCGTTAATGTGCTACTAGGCTGAACAGTAGTGCTAGCATAGTAGACTAGCAGTAACGTGCTCGTTATCACCTGTGGGGCAGGGTGATCTACCAGGATCCATGTGGCAAAGAATGGGATGTTGTTAGGATAGGAAATGTTTTATTCTCCAGTGTTTTAATTCTAATCAAAGTGTATGCATTTACTGACTTTGGATCTACAACAAACCCTGAAGGTGGTACTAAATCTTAGGTTAAATATTTGGGATGCAGACCAACAGCACCTGCATTGCAACCTTCTCTGAAGCTTTACCTTTCCTAACAAATTCTTGGTTTTCTGTTGTAAACCTCAGAAATGTTGAAAATCTCTTTGGCTAGTTTGGCTCAGAATGCTCTAAGTCTAGGTTGACCAAACTCTGAAGTAAGAATTGCTAGGGAAAAAAATTATCCAGGAAAGAAAATTTCTCACTGAAATGAAGGCTAAAACCCCACTCCTAGAACTGAATCATTGTGGCCACTCCTTTGATTGGTTCATCCCAAAACTCACACTTGACTCAGTGAAGCTCACAGGTGCAAGGATGACTTATATTCCAGGATTGGGATCTAAAGCTGTAATTTGAAAATTTAGTCACTTTTTTGGAGCCGGTGAGCAAGAAAATGTGAGCTCACAGTGAGCTGCTATGGCACACTGGGATAAATTTGTAATTTTGCTGCTTGAGGAAATTACAGTGAGTAGAAGCAAGGAAGAAAATTTAATTCTGAAGGGACCTCATATCTGCCCTTTTCAGGAGAACAACGAAAGCCTGGTTCCCATTCTAGCTTCTAGTTGGCACTGACAGTATAAGCTTTCAGAATAAATTTTGTTTCACAACACAGGACTTCCAGCTACTCTGGTATGGGCAGACTTGTAACTACGAGATACGTTTCGTGTAAGCAAAAGGTTAGTTACAGAATTTACTCCCACTAATATTAACACTAGTATTACTACTGTCACTGACAGGACCAAGCAGAGATCTCATCTGTTTTAATTCTCCTCCATTGGATAACATGTTCACTCAAACAATAACTAATTAAGCCATTTCCTTGACAGACAGGAACAGAAGAAAGAAAGAGGGACATTGTCATAATTGTTTCTTATTAAAGTGAGTGGAGTCACCCACCTTCAGCAGAGTGGCTGGAGCTAGCTGGTCAGCTAGAATAAATTACACAGAAACTGAGTTTACCACAAAGAAACACTTCTTCAGTTCTTTTTTTCCTCAGGAGTATGAACTCCTCACACTGCCCAATCACTGGAGAATTTTATAAACAAACAAAAATCTTTGAGGGTCATTAGCTTGAGCCTAAGAAATATGTTCTCATTGCATCAGGTTAAGCAACTCCCTCATATGCAATTCAGTTTTTTTAGATTACCACTATAACTGCAGTTTGGTTTTAACTTTAGTTGGTCGTCTTCCTAGATTGTTAATGACACACAAACACAACCAACCAATGTGTCTGTTCACACATTCACACATATATACACATTCTCTGTCAGCTTCGTGGTAAATGTAAAAATTAATACCAGATGCCTGTACCTCATCGAAACATTTCGAGACTACCATCATTAGAGTATTACTAGTTTTAAATGGCCCAAACAGCTACCAGAATCCACATGAAATAATCAAATGCTTGACCGCTGATCATGATCATAGATCTTGATTGCCTCACATTTCTAAGATATTTCCAGAATAACTTTTTTTTTAAATGTAGACAGTCTATCTCCTTTCTCCTTGTGTTCATGCAGAAGGAGATGTACTGTGTTTCTCTGCTTAGCATCATTCAGAGTGCAACATCCTTCTCCCAGAAAGCCAACTGGAAACAGCATCAGTCCCACACAGCTCTGTGCCCATGCACTTATTCTTTACAGCTGTTATTCCTGCAGCATGTTTACTGACAAAGAGTGGAGATCACCGCTTGACAATGAGAATCATTCTGAGGATTATGAGAAGTTCAAACTATTCCTTCATTTCCCAGCCTGTATACAGCAGTGAGGTAAAAAAGTCACCGCTTTTAACAGAGATCTTAAAATTCCTCCCAAATTAGCTTTTTATGTATATAAAAAATTAATTCTTTCAGTAGAAATTAATATATTTCACAAGTGAAGATGTGAATTACCTATACACTCTCGGTGGTGTGTAGAAACCAGACATTGACTTTGTACACGCTGTAAGGTTAGGTTGCTTCCCTGACTGTCCGTGCTTCCTGCTCATTAAGTCTCTCCCAAGGTGCCTTCTGCAACAGGAACAACCAAGTCCTGCATCCAGCTCTCAGGAGAGATTCAGTGGCTACATGCTCCACAGAATACTTCAACAGGCAGTATGGCTGAGACAACTTCAGGCTCTATTCCCCATCTTGTGATCCAGTTTTCTAGGCTTTTCCCTTCACACACCCCCAATCCTACGCTTGTCTGCATGCAGCGCACAGACATTGCATCAGGTGAAAACCCTCAGATAGCAGGCTTTAGTGCAGCTGTCTCTCAAAAGAAGGTGAATAGAAAAAAATGGGTACACACATTATTGGGATCTTTTTATGTTTCAAGAATGAAGAAAGCTCCAGAGGAAATGCAAAGTTTAAATGATAGATGTTTTTATGTGGTGAAGACTATGGGAATGCAGAATTCACTACCACCTGCAGAGTCCTGGCCACATACAAGCCCGTTGCAGAGCAGTTACATGATCTGCACTACCGGCACAGCTTCCTGCAGTGCTGGTTAAGGCTAAAGAAAATTAAGACCTACCTATCTTTAATCCTATGATGAGGATCATACCTGCGGCTACCTACTCTGGGGAACAGAGGAGCAGTGTCTTTCATACAGCAAGGCAAGTCAATGCTTATAGGGAAATGGGCATGTGTTCAATCATTACATCAGCATAATAAACATCCCTCTATCACACATTCTGAGTATTAGTATATGCAGAAGGCTTTATTTGGCTGGTGAGGCGATCCTAGCCCACTCTTTCCTGAGCGTACCACACCATGCCCCTCTGCAGTCTGGCCTCTTGGATCCTGTATAAACCTCTAGACACCAGGCATGACAGGCACTTGGAATGTTTTCTTGGGGATACCCTCATGGCCCTCTGCCAGGAAAGTAGGTTTTCTTTCGGTGAGCTGAGAAAGTAGCCTTGAGAGCTGAAAGTGTGTGTATGAGAAGAGGTGAATCCCTGCCATTCCCTTATCATTCCAGATTCTAACCTGATTTGACTTTGGTCAGTTAGCTCTAAGTTGGTTAGCCCTTGGCTAGCTTCTCAGAGATTGGATTAGATAACCTCCAGAAGTCCCTTCCAACTTAACTTCTTCTATGATTCTCTGCTTCTCTGTCTTCTGCAGTATCAGCCAAATTTTCACTCATCCATAGCCCCACAGTTCACAGCCCAGTTACACAGATAGAGTCACATTTGATTTCTTTGAATTACATGTTGGATATAATACTGACGCTTTCAGAATTCAAGATGAATGCATCAATACTTCAGAACATCAGATAATTAAATGGTAAATGCACACAAATGGGAACGATGAGGTTTTGCAAATAACAGAATGCAGTAGCTCTAACAAGAGCAACATTGGATGGTTATGTGTTCCAGACTGTTCTTGACAGAGGCACTGCAGGCCAACCAGCTCACCTGGATTGCATGGAAGTACAGGTTCTGTGTGGCACATCACCTAAACAACCAATAAGAAGGACCTGTTTTGTGAGGAAGAAGTGAAACCACTCAGATCCATAACAGTATCAAATGAAATTCACTGCTCTTTTCCAGTCTTCCATTTCCATAATTGTTGAGAATAGTGGGGTGTAACATTGTAAAGGAAACTTGAACCTCCGGTGTGGTTAGGATTTCAGAGTGAGTTAAAATATTGAAAACTCCCTAGGCATACATAGGTTTGACTCTAGATAGGGAAGAGGCTGTTGGTGACTGAGCTTCACTTTATGTCTTGGTTTGAACATGAAACCCAATTTGTAAAAGCTCTGAAACAAAACTTTTCATCCTCCTGTAAAGCACAATGTCTGGGGTGAAGGTGAGGTTTCCAGTCTTATCTGCTAAAACCGTGACACACACAAATAGTGGTAGAAGACTATCTTCTGACATTGGCTATGATACGTATGATGACATGATGACTGCAATAGCCATTATCTTGTATCATAGCAGGAGCTGATATGAACTGATACCAGTAGATAAAGATACATCTTTTAAATATGGAACTCCAATGCTCCAAAAATATAAGCTGAAACAAATGTAATTACCATGAAAAAATACACTCCAATTTATAAATCAAACAAAATGGCAAACAGAACAAAATGACCATCAAATAAAATGATGCAAAGCAGCAACTATGCAAGATGCTGTGTACCCCAGCACCAAGCTTCTTTGACTTTCTCGTAGTGTGAATGTTGTAGCTTCCAAAAGCCACTCTCTTCTGTTCAAGTGGAGAGGTGAGTCAGATCCAATGCCAAAAGCCAGTGTTTATGTGCCACTCCATATTTCTGCTTGTTCTACTGAAATCACTATTAACTAGCATTGAGCCTTTCTCTACCTCCAGATTTGTGAGGCAGAAAGGTCAGAGGTACAAAGCTTTGGGATGCCCCTCAGAATGTGAGGAGAGCCTGAAGCACATGTGGAGGGGAAAGAATATAAAAGCTTTTTGTGGTGTGTTCAGCCCACCAATATTGTTTTAAAAAAATGAAAACGCAGCTAAGATTTGAAACTTAGTTATAATATCACTGTTTTTATCAGGGATTAGAGCTCACGTGGAGTATTATCAAAACCCTCTCGAACTGTTCACTCTTTACCTTGCTTGGGTCTACTGTACTGACCACAACTTTGTATTTGTTTGTGTTTCTAAGCAATGGACAGCACTGAATTCTGTCATCTACTGTGTGCCAGTTGTGTTGTGCACATCATATCACAAAAGCCTGTGATCTGTTTCAGTGTGATGTAGCTCTTGGCTCATTAACTAAGAAGCTACTAAATCTGACCTGTAAGAATCCTTACCAATAGCTTTCAATGCTAATTTATGAGTTTAATTTTTCCAACAGGAGTAGCTGTTCATGGCTTCTGTATGCTTTTTGTATCAACAAAGGTGATGACCCCCCCCCCCCTTGATTTAATGAACTATTAACTAATTAGCTATTGCATGGGCATACCACAAAAAAAGTTCTATCTAATTTTGCCATAGCAACATCTTATTTGCTAGCATATGGTTTGCTCACCTGCACAGTAAAACAAAACACCAAAAGATCGCTTGAATTTTTGAGTCGGAAAAATGATATTATAATGAGATGCTATATATCATATATGTAAAGTTTAAATTATAGTGTTGTTATAATGACAACATCTCTTTATATCTTGACAAAATATGGACCCTTCTGTTCTAAGGATGGAAATATTGGCTTATAAAGTCAATGGGAATTCTGTCATTGACTGCAGTGGGGCTAGAAGTATACAAAAAGTGTCATAGTTGCCAGAGAGACTCAAGAGATCTTCTACAACTTCTGTTGCTGCTTTTAATGATTTACATTTTATAAATTACATTAATTATCAGCAGCACACTATTGTCTTTTTTAACTTTGATTTGGGAGCAGAAATGCAAACTTCTCAGAAGTCTTATATAGAAAGTCTTCTCTAAATGTACTAAATAAATTATTCTCTAAATCACTTGCCAAAGCAGTGTGATTCCACNTGATATACTATTAAATTGTTTCTATAAACACACATTAGCAGAACAACTTGACTTGTTTAAAAATATATGCAGTACGTTGACAGCTTTTGGAAAGTACACACAAAAATCTCCAAACAGCAGCATTCCAAAGAGTGACAGTTTAAGGCACATGATTATTTTGCGACCTTTGTTACATAAATCTCCAACTAGACCATATATTTGTAAAACATAATTTCATATATTTCAACAATTAGCTTCACAGCTCAGAGAGACAGAATTCATCTGAATGCAGGCAACTCTTCTCTTCTTAACATTGCTAGGTCATAGTGCAGCATAATAAACAT
>WEKW01000052.1:0-14989 GCA_013389905.1 Sula dactylatra
CTAAAAACACATTAGCATTTTAACTTCCTCAACCAGAGAAGAGCTAGCTGAAGCTTAATTTCTTTCTTTTGTGACTCTCTGGTAATGGTGTTAATCTCTGGCAACTGTACTAACATTTAGTGAGGAAAAATACAACTGTTCCTTCAACATCTATTTCCTAAGATCACACATTAATTCAACCATACCAAAGCAACAAGACTGTGCGTATTTTCCACATAAGAAATCAAAATAGTAGTAGTAGTAAAGCCCACTAAGTACATCAGCTTTAAAATGAGATTCCTGACAACTAACAAATTAAAGCTGCTATCTTAAAAGTTTTTCTGCTTGCTTAAAAGTTTATTTCCAATTTTTCTTAAATAAGCCAGATTTTTAAATTAATATGGCAACTGCAATTTTCCCACAACTATTGTCTTAACTATCTTTGATTGCTGAACTAAATGAAAAGTGACATATTTTTTCAGTGCTGCTAAAAACGTACTTCTCTCTCTAAGCTACTGGTTTTTGAAGCCTTCTTCAATAGGTCTTCCTGTATGATTTGAAAATGACTGGCTCTCTGAGCCATGCTGGTCTTCAAAGAAGAATTCTCATCATCTGCTTTTGTCAGTTTAGTGCGTAACTCTTCTATCTCTTTCTGGAATCTTCCCCTCTCCTTTTCAAATTGCTTGCTGATAAGTTCCAACTGTTGACATTTTCTCCTCTCTCAAAGTAGAAAAAATAAATTTAAGAGTAGTTTATAAAAGAACACAAAACCCAGCACTCAAGCAAATAATCATACGAACCAAAGAGAGGAGAAATATAATTTAATGACAGCATATTGAACTAACCCATGTTGTGCTCAGAGGCAAGACTGTTTATTTTTTCCCCTATAACTTAATTGAAAGCTGTGACTCATGAAAACAAACAAAAAAACCACCGAAACACAAACAACCCCACAAACAAACAAAAAAAGAAGACAGAATCATTATGTAGGTGCCCTGAAGTCATTTCATGGAGCAGTCCCAATAGTACTCGCAGAAGCGATTGCAGAAATTCTGTGAAAGCAGGATACAGAAAAAAGAATCACAGAAAATATGGAGACCTTAGCAAAACCTGCATAAAGAAAAAATGTATGGTTCTATTTCAACACAACTCACAGCTTGGATATTCCCGAACAAGTAACTTAACTAGCAAAAGAAAGAAGAATCCTCTGCCTGGAGAACATGACAATTCCCAGAATTCCAAAGTGGTAAAATGCTCCCGTTCACCCAAACTGTATCTGCTAGCTCACAGAGATATACTTAAAAAAAAAGCCACTATAAAAACTATTTAAACCCCACCAAAAGACTCCTGTGCTGTGGATTAATGAGACAGAACTGCACACTATTTCAGTAAGCTTACCTCCTTGACTTCTGATCAATTTGACAGGCTCTGTTTCCAGGCCACATAACCTGCTATTTTGTTGTCCTTCATTATCATTAGAAAGATGCTCAGTTCCATTACAGATAGTTAAGTTTGCATGAGGCATTTGAATTTCTGCTTCTTTCATTGCCAGTTTAACGCTATTATAAAGGAGGAGACAATTATTTAATATTCTTCNCTGGATAGCTGGTGTTTCAAGTGGTGCCATTTAAACTAAAAGTTAAGGGAAAACCAAGATCAATGCAAAAATCAACTTTGTGTTGCTTCACAGCATGATTAATTCATGTGCTATACTAGCATGTAAATTTTAAGACACATATGCCAGGATGTTAAATCTTGGAAATTATTCTCTTAAGTATATGCTTGCAGAGCACTGCCGGTTTGTCTCACATTAGTAAAAGTTCAAGGCATTAAGGCCCTCCAAAACTGAGACCATTCCTTTAGATATCTTTGTACAGGTACTGAAGCATGAACATTTTGCTGTGAAAAATTAAGTAAATGGTGATGCTATCAGTAATTCCACAGTCTGAGCTTCTCACATCGTGCTTCCTTTCAGATTTCAATGACTGCATTTAATACTATCTTTTCCTCAAGTTACAGAAGGCTTCTGAATATTCTATTAAATTACTAGAATAATCCTGAATTTTTCCAGAAAACGTAAACGTATTTTCCAAAAGGGCCCTAAACCAATTTTTAAGGCTCTTCCAAATAAATGTCTATGGCCACAACCCAAAACATCATTTTTATACAAAATTGCTATATTCTCATCCGCAGAGGTCACTCTGGCAATTCCAAAATCATACAGAAAGCATACATTTGATGTTCTTTTCACTACAGCCACTCACATTTATACTTCAAAAATAAAGATATCTGATGTAATCTGTACTCCTGACCTCCTATGTCTCTCTAGCCCTTCCCAAACAGTTCCTCCGGTAACCCCAGTCAGTTCACAGCTTTGGGTTTTTACGGGACTCTTCCAATCACTCAGTTCAGTGATAAACTTCACCAGTACAAGCTTCATGCTCATAAGCCAGGGTTCATCCTACCGGAACAAAAGTTCATTTGCAGTCAGGGAAGGTGTGCCTCCTCTTTCCCAGCAAAGAAAAATTCCTACGAACATCTCTCCTGCTCTAATTTCTCCCTTGCTGAGACTGACACATCACCTCTGACTGTGTGGCACCATGCATCTGTCATATCATCTGGGAAATATCTTACTGTTCTACGGAGAACCACCTCGGCATCATATAATAGGACATCATCCTGTTTTAGAGATTATACCTACATCTGAAGAATCAATACATAGAACAGAGGAACAGAAAGTGTAATTTTAAATGCTTGCTGATTAATCAATTCCAAAGCACCTGTTCCTTGGTCTTGAATGAGAAAACAGAAGTAAAATATTTAAATTAAGAAAACATTTCATCCATGCATCTTGAAAACCAAAGGTATTTTACTCAGATTATTTCTCGAGAACGTCACAGGATTTCCATGCCGTGTCAGTTAGAACTGTTTAAGACACATAAAACAATCTGTAAGGATGTATCAGTTACTGTACCTCTTCAGATGTACTTAGAGACAACTGGGAAATAATGGTTTCTAGTATGCTGAGCTCTTCCCTTGAATCCTCAATTTCTTGATGGCATAATTTCAAGCGGTTATGTTGCTGTGCATTAAGTGCTCTCAGCTCTGCGTTTTCACTTATTAGTGCATTTTTCTCTTTAAGTGCTATTTTTTTGTCACTAAGTTCACTCTCAAGCTCAATGATCTTCTGATCAGACCGAGTCAGCATTGATACCATTTCAGTGTTCTTTGCCTCCAGAGTCTTAATTTCTTCCGTTGCGCTATGATTCTCTTCCGTTAACTGCCTAAAAAAGTATATCCATTTAAGAGAACACAGAAAAGTAGACTAAGATTTTTATTATTAGAAGTACTAGAACACACCATAACTATACCGCTTTACTAGTTTCCTACCTCTCAAAATCTAGGATTAGCTCTATACAACGGATAGAAAAGTTTTCACCGCTTTACTAAGCTTTCATTGTTCCTAAGGGCCAAGATGCAAACTGCTATCAGCAAGCAAAAGGAGAGAATAAACTACTTCTCATTCTTAAGCAACTTTATTAAGCTTTAAGCGCTATCAGGAGAGTCACAGATCTAGGTGGCTTTAATGCTGCTGAAGCCCAGGAAATTTAAGAACAAGTTAAATAACTTTATAACTATACCTAAAATGACAATGGCTGAAGATAACGTACTAAGACTGACCTAGTCGAACATTCTGCTACTAACAAGAGAAGGAGGAGTCCTATTTCTTCTCTCCCCTCATATCTGACTGTACAGTGAACTAACGGTATTTTTAGACCATGACAAATTATTCACTTTTTTAAGTACCGGTTGATTTAGCAAACTGAATTAGCTCGGCAAAGGTCCTGATGAAAGCCAAACCCAATGCAAGTTAGCAGAGAAAAGAGGGCAGTCTAGAAGACAGACCCCATCAGCAGCACAGAGCTATTAAACAAGCTTAAACTAGCGTAAGGGTGCTCACACGCTGCCCGCCCTTGCCAAAACGGCCTCAAGAACAATTGTTAAGACAGGAACATGGGGGTGGACAGCATGTGTGAATGGGATACCCAAAACTGCCTAAGAAGGTGTTTGTCCAAACCTAATAACACAGAAGACAACCGGCTGATGGTTGTCTTCCCTCATTAAGGTAATGAGGGAATTACCAAAAGACTTCTGAAACAAAGGGGGGTGCAACTTGAAAAGAAACATGCGAAAATTTCTAACAGTGGGAAAAGACCTTGGAGTGGGAACAGAGCAGCAGTCAAAACCTGGTTTGACACTTCCAGAAGCTGCAGCTAGCATCACAACCTCTGTCCGGGCCTGAGGGCAGCCTCCCCCTCGGATGCCACGAGTATCCTTCATTCTAGCCAGGGACTGACAATACTGTGTGCAACAAGTAGGGACTCCCACCTGGTGGGGTAAGTGAAGTCATGGGGTGCTTTCTCATTAGCATGTACATCAGCAGACTGCAGGCAGCAAAACAGGTACACATAAAGCCAGAGTACCCACATGTCCTGGTTTCAGCTGGGATAAAGTTAATTTTTCTCCTAGTAGCTGGTACAGTGCTGTGTTTTGGACTTAATGTGAGAATAATGTTGATAACACACTTATGTTGTAGTTGTTGCTACGTAGTGCTTACACTAGTCAAGGATTCTTCAGCTTCCCATGCTCTGCTGGGTGCACAACGAGCTGGGAGGGGACACAACTGGGATAGCCGGCCCACACTGGCCAAAGGGATATTCCATAACATATGACATCAGGCTCAGTATATAAACTGGGGGGAATTGGTAGCGGGCAGCGATCGCTACTCAGGGATGGGATGGGCATCGGTCAGTGGGTGTTGAGCAATTGTATCATGCATCACTTGCTTTTTATATTACTACTACTACTACTTTACTTCAATGATTAAACTATTCTTATCTCAACCTATTAGTTTCCTCACTTTTACTCTTCCGATTCTCTCCCCCATCCCACCAGGGTGGAAGTGAGCGAGCGGCTGGGTGGTGGTTAATTGCCAGCTGGGGTTAAACCACAACACCACATCTCCCACAGAAGCAGCGTGTGAGCAAGGGAACCTCTGCTCCCAGAAGGCTTGGAGGGGTGTTGCTTGTTACTGTGAATATGTGGCAACGCGTGGGATTAGAACTTTTAAGGATTAGTTTTAGAAAAGGATTCAGAATTTTGTAAGCGTATGCTAACTTCTTTTTACCTGTTTAGTGTTATGGCTTGTCTGTTGTACTGCTGATACTGATCCTAAGCGTTCACTGATGCTGATCCTGATTTGGTTTGAACTACGTGAACTGAGCAGCACGATCGCAGTGACAGTTGTAACATGCAATTTCTTCTCAAATAAGTGTACAGAAGTTTTTAAAAGCCTTTGTGTTACCTTAATTGCTCTTCTAGGATGTCTAGATCCTTTCTGTAGCTGACACACTTTTCATTCAACTTCTCTTTTTCTTTTTCACAATTAAGTAAACGTTTTCCCAAGATTACTTCTTCAGCTTTAACCTTAAAAAGCAATTTTTTTTATTACTGTACAAGAATAATCTAAGCTTCCATGGCCAACAGGCTTTTTTAAAAGAAAACTATAAACTCTGTGCTATTTCTTTTTTTTTTTTTTCTGTCTGGTAAGCCTGTAAATAATTCTATTGCTCGCTGTTGTCAAGAAAAGGAGAGAGGCACAGAAGTTTCTTTTTTTCCTGTCACTTGGGAAAAAAGTAATGTTATTTTGGTTTAATATTTTAGGGCATATTTCTGGTTGACAATCTCCTTTCACAAAGAAAGAATTCTAATCAAATAAAAGCTCCCTCTAAGAGCTAACTGTCTCCGGCCTGTATTTTCTCTTCCCACAAGGCAGGAAGCATTAACAATTTTGACCACTGGAACTGCGGGAGATGACTTCATTTCCATCTTAGCTCTTCTCTAGCTCATGTTTCATTGAACAGGTTATACAGATGGAGTCAAAAAAGTTCTTTTAAAAGTAGGATCATATACTTTTAAAATCTAAAATTCCCAGCTGGTAAGCAAGAGACAGAAGAAACAGCAGCAGTATCAGGATACCTGAAAGACGTAGACTGTCCAGACTGTGCAAAGACAGTTTAAAAACTGGATAACTGAAGTTATCACCAAATAGTTGCTTACGCTGTCCCACCTCTCAAGAATCTGCCACTAACAAGCAGGAACAGTTGACCCCCTGGTGAACTCATTGCTGTTTGCTGCCCAGCTTACTGGAAGAAGCAAAATCCTAATAGCAGGGCAAAAACAAGTGAAGAAAAAACTTTTACCTTTTCTAATTTTCCAGTTATTTTCTCTTTATATTTTTTGAAAGCTCTTGTCAGCTCCTCCATGTTCCTCAAAGCTTCATTTCTTTGCTGTTCTGCTCTGCAAAGAAGCATACCAGTTTTAAAAATCACAGATTTCGGACATTATGTAACTATCTCCTCCAGTTACTAAAAACAACTACTAAATTAACTGCTCCAGGTAACTTCTTTTCTTCTTCCAATTTTCCAAGCCCTAGATAAAAAAAAGTTTCACATGAGGCATAAATTAATTTTAAAGATCTTTTTTGCATATTTACATAAACAAAATTCCAATAAGACTAAGAAAGTAAAAATAAATACTTTTGATTCTGCTTCAGAGAGAGTTTGATTCAAATCATCCTCCTGTCCCCACCAGTAAAAGGGACTGGGATACCGTGCATGGTAAGGAAGCAGAAGATAGCAGTGCTCCGTAAAATTCTAACTGCTTAAGGGAAACTAGAAAAGATTTTGCAACTGAAGGGAGCTCTCGTGACGGAATTATGGTGAGACTGAGAGGAACTGATCAAAGGATAAATTATATGGGGGATACTGGAGAGACAGCATCAATAACAGTAAAGGAGGCTGAGACTGGGATGATATCAGGTGAGCAACCAGTCACAGCAGCAACCCAGACTGCCTACTCTTTCGCTCTATTACTCCGCACCCCTGTCCCTTTCTTAGTTTCCCCTGTCATTACTCACTAGGGACGAAGTTGGAACAGTAACCTCAGACAGCTCAGGTACACAGTCTGTTCAGATCACCCAACACAGGCACACAAAAGTTACCGCTGCTCAATAACATTTGTTTCTATTCCACCAAGAGAACCATGGGGACGGGGCAAGTGCCTTACCTAGGCACAGCCTACCCTCAGCTCAGTGTTTGTCAGTCTGAGGACCACTGCCCATTTGGAGATGGCAAAAGTTTTCAAAGGGAATAAAGGGATTTCAGAATTACAAACAGAACAGTGTTAGTCTAAAGCACTTCAGTTTGGCCAAATAATAATATGTGGTTGTAATTACTGATTAAAAGCAAACTAATAATTGTTAATACTAACTGTAACATTGTATGTTGCCTTTAACACCTGGCAGAAGCTCAGTTTTTCTGAAGTACGAAAATATTTACCTTTACAACTTGTAACTAAGTACAGCTAGTTTCAACCCAACAGGCTCTGAATGAACAGTGAACACAAATCAACACATATTTCTTCACCAGTAGTGCAAGCTCCACAGTATTTCCATTTGTGTAGCTATAGGAAGGTTAGAGGTAATTTCAGGGGTAGGCAGGCAAGCCCAACAAGGGTTTTGCATTCAAAAGGCTCAATAAATGCTTTCCCAAGTCATTAATTCAGTTAATTTTTGCCCCAGGCAATGCAGTTAAATTAACTGGGCAGGTCGGAATCTTTTTATTTATTCCTCTCATTTCTTTAAAATTACATTTTGCAGGCGATGGGATTGTATACGGTAACTTCCAACAGTCAAAAGAAATCACCTAACCCAGCAGCCACGCAACTACTACGCAAAAAGAGGCAACAGGCAAGGGAAAGGGGGATTGGGATGAAATTACAGCACCCTTTTCAGTAGTACCACATAGACCAATAAGATTAAGGATAACATAAAAAATGTTCTCTCAATGAAGTTGTGCTTCTATCACTTTCTTCACACCTACCCCCAAAAGTACACAGCACTCGGTACTGTTGAATGCCGAGTACTGAGCATACGCTGCACGTTCTTGCAAGACAAAGTCAAAAATATATTCTGGACATATTTCAACTCTCCACTGCAGCACACCTGTTCTGAAGGGAAAAAAACCAGGCGATAAACTGTTTACTAATGTACGATATCAGCCTGCAACTACCAGCAAATGTCAAGCTTTAAAAAGTGCCTATTTAAATAATAAGTATCCTCACACAGAATTTCCCCATTTAAAAAAAAAAAAAAATATTCATAAAGCAGAAAAATAATTTGCTTCCACAAAGTAAACATCTGCCAATAGAATTAACCGCTTATGCACTATTCTTCTATATTCCATTTATTAAAATTACTTAGCTACCTCTTTCCTTGCTCGCTTCGTTCAATTAACTCCATTTTCAGATTTTTACAGTCCTTTTTATATTTTTGCAACATGTTTTCTTTTTCCATTCCTGTTTTCCGGCTTTGATCTAGTTTATCCTCTGCATCTCTAGTGTATAAACAAAGCATAATTAAAAAACAGGAACTTTTTTTGAAAAGAAAACAGATTATTTTTGTTCTTTTCTGCACGTGATGCTTGAGAAGCACTAGTCAAACACGCTGCAACTCTCAAACCCAGGTTTGGAACACCCATAGTCTCCAAACTCCCCAGGAGCATGACAGCAGTCTGGAGTGGTGTCCAAAGCTCATCAAGAGTCATTGCGTGTTCTGACTGCCAAGGACCCAGATGGCTGACTGTGTCATGAGATCTGAACACAGAAATCACCGTTTTTCTGGCAACAGGTATGACTGGTCAGGATACACACATTGGAAACACTACTAAAATATAAATTAAATGTAAGTATTTTTACTTGTTTTGTGAAGACAGACTATTGAGATATTACTTGAATATTATATAGCATGATATACTGACATATAGCAAGATAAACTGACAGCCAGGTATGTCTTCCTGACAGCCTCTGGACACTGTTTACATTAGCTGTATTTGGTTCAATTAATATATTAACGAAGAAGGAATCATTTACACAACATGCTGCATGTTTGAAAATAGGTATTCTTGTTTACTACAGAAGATACACAATCATGTAGCATACAATCAGTCTAGTCAGTTATAAGGGCACATTCATGTTTAGCATACATTATAGACTGGTTTCTTCTACCAGCCTTTATTATTTTTTCTCCATTTCTTGGAGTAAATTCCTCATATATGAAATATCACTACAAAATAAAACACCTCCCTCCTCCTATACATGGCTCTGAAATGAAAGTTTCAAGCGCCAGATTACGTGACGCACACAGTATCAGTAATTATGTCATCCTGAAAAAGAGACTGGACTAGCAAGCAGACCACAATAAAACGTTGATTTAAAAGTACACTTATTACCTCAGAATTTTATCTTGAGCTGAAACTTCTGCTTCCAAGTTTACAATCTGTTCTTTTAACTTTGGAATGCTGACTAAATGTGTACCTAAAGTCGATTCAAGATAAGAAATCTGAAATACAAACGTATTTAGGGTTTCATTAGCACTTGCGTATATACCTTCAGGTGAGCAAGCAGATTGTTCTTATGCATCTGAATGACAAAATGCACTTAACCTTGCTGTAGAAGATGCTTGTTCAACTACACAAACTGACTTCCTATTTTCTGCTCATTTAATGTCCAGTTCCCTAGCACCATTCCAGTGTAACATGCTGTCTGGCAGAGTGATTTCTTTATACGTTGAACTCGTCTATTGCTTTTCCCAAAAAGTTAATATTCCACTACTTGTTTGTTCCGTGTCAGACAGTCAAATGTTTTGTTCCTCTACTTATTTGTACTGTCTTGGAGATAACATTTCTCACACAAAAAACATTAAACATAGCTTTGTTTTATTAATGTCACATGTAAACCAAATACAAGAATATCGTTATCCTGAAAAAACTGTACATACAAGCATATTTTAAATGAGTAATGATTTATTAGATACGATATTTCGCTTGTTCTCTACAACAACCTGAAAGGAGGTTGTAGCGAGGTGGGTGTTGGTCTCTTCTCCCAAGTTACTAGTGATAGGACAAGAGGAAATGGCCTCAAGTTGTGCCAGGGAACGTTTAGATTGGATATTAGGAAAAATTTCTTTCCTGAAAGAGTGGTCAGGCACTGGAACGGGCTGCCCAGAGAGGTGGTGGAGTCACCATCCCTGGAGGGGTTCAAAAAATGTGTAGACGTGGCACTTGGGGACATGGTTTAGGAGGCCTGGGGGTGTTGGGTTGACGGTTAGACTTGATGATCTTAGAGGTCTTTTCCAACCTTAATGATTCTACGATTCCTTCTAACTCACCTTCACTTTTTCAAAATAGCAATAATAATCCAACCTGAAAGGTCAACATTTTTCATTTCCTAGACAAATGACTACTGTGCCACTATTATTCATATTAATCTTAATGTAGCTCAGACACAGGAACATACAGTACTAAGTATATTATTGAACTATTTTCTTACATAATGTATTCTTCCCTCTGTGACTTACTGGCTTTAGATTAAACTTTGGAACATGAATAGACAGAATTCATAATTAATATAGTTGCTTTGCTCATGGACAAATAGATTCCAAACTATTCTGTTCTGAAATCAATGCTGAGTATTAGAAAAAAATTGAATATTAAACTTTAAAGTTTAAATATTAAATTTAGATAGATTAAGACGAGACGAAAAAACAGTATGTTCTGCTTGGAATTACAGGCTCAGCTGTCATGGTCACTGGGGCGGTTTTTGAATTTAGGGTTTGGTTTGTTTTTTTTTTTTTTATTAATACACTAGAGATACATACTTTTGTTTTTGACTGCATCAATTCCAAGTTCATCGTTTCCACTCTGTTCTTTAGGTAGTGGTTCTGAGAAGTCAAAGATGCATTTTGCTCACGAAGGGCATCCAGCTTCTCCTTAAGACGTTCATTTTCTTCCACAGTTTTATCAGACGCTGTGGATACCGAGTAAGACTAGACATAAAGAAGGGGATTTTTTTCAATATATATATATATATACACACACACACACACATGCACGCACTTATATATGCATATGTAAGCAATATATACATGAATGGAAAATCTGCAGAACAAGTGTATTTAAATCATATTATGTTTGGGAGTGCTCCATTGATATAATTGCCCAATGCTAGAGTGTTTCAGCTCCAAGCCCTGGAAGCAAAGAAAATATTCACAAACATAGCAAAGAACAGAAAAGTAATAAAAATAAGTAATGAATTGCAATACTTACTTCAGGTTTTCTTTGCAAATCCTGGCAAGACATTTTACCAGCACTCTTCTTGCAGTTGGAAAAGCCTTCGTAGTTGCAATTAGGCTGAACAAGGTCCTCCAGAGTGATTTCTACAGCCTCATCGAAGCAGCGGCCATAATGTTCACTTGTACCAGCGCTAGGAGGGAGAGCAAAAAATTGCTACACCATTTTTTCTTTATTATCATTAAATTGCTCATAAAAAGTATTCAGAAGAAAAACACAAAAGGAGCTACTTGCAATAATCTGTTACACTGAATAAGACAGACTACAAGAGACAGGCTGTTCTCATTCCCAAACACACCCATACCTGGAAAGCTCTTCCTCTACAGTCCGTAGGTGTTTTTCAGTTCTCCTCAGCCGGTTCTGTAACGACTGCAAGTCTGCAAGCAGGCCTTCATCAGCGGCACTTTTAGAGCAGGTCCACATGCTATATTCCATTGGTACCACACATACGGCTAAGATGATATTTACTATTAAAACTTTTTTAAAATGTACGTGAGCACTGTTTGCAAAGGTACTTTTAAAGATACCGCCTACCCCGAGGCCGCCCACCCCGAGGGGAAGGGAGCAGCGGAGAGGAGCTATCCCCTCACAGCTCCGTGTGGACCCTCATGGGTGCAGTGGCGCCCGGAGCCCTCCTGAGCCCTCCTCGCCTCCACAGACGCCCTCCTGAGCCCTCCTCGCCTCCACAGACGCCCTCCTGAGCCCTCCTCGCCTCCACAGACGCCCTCCTGAGCCCTCCTCGCCTCCACAGACGCCCTCCTGAGCCCTCCTCGCCTCCACAGACGCCCTCCTGAGCCCTCCTCGCCTCCACAGACGCCCTCCTGAGCCCTCCTCGCCTCCACAGACGCCCTCCTGAGCCCTCCTCGCCTCCACAGACGCCCTCCTGAGCCCTCCTCGCCTCCACAGACGCCCTCCTGAGCCCTCCTCGCCTCCACAGACGCCCTCCTGAGCCCTCCTCGCCTCCACAGACGCCCTCCTGAGCCCTCCTCGCCTCCACAGACGCCCTCCTGAGCCCTCCTCGCCTCCACAGACGCCCTCCTGAGCCCTCCTCGCCTCCACAGACGCCCTCCTGAGCCCTCCTCGCCTCCACAGACGCCCTCCTGAGCCCTCCTCGCCTCCACAGACGCCCTCCTGAGCCCTCCTCGCCTCCACAGACGCCCTCCTGAGCCCTCCTCGCCTCCACAGACGCCCTCCTGAGCCCTCCTCGCCTCCACAGACGCCCTCCTGAGCCCTCCTCGCCTCCACAGACGCCCTCCTGAGCCCTCCTCGCCTCCACAGACGCCCTCCTGAGCCCTCCTCGCCTCCACAGACGCCCTCCTGAGCCCTCCTCGCCTCCACAGACGCCCTCCTGAGCCCTCCTCGCCTCCACAGACGCCCTCCTGAGCCCTCCTCGCCTCCACAGACGCCCTCCTGAGCCCTCCTCGCCTCCACAGACGCCCTCCTGAGCCCTCCTCGCCTCCACAGACGCCCTCCTGAGCCCTCCTCGCCTCCACAGACGCCCTCCTGAGCCCTCCTCGCCTCCACAGACGCCCTCCTGAGCCCTCCTCGCCTCCACAGACGCCCTCCTGAGCCCTCCTCGCCTCCACAGACGCCCTCCTGAGCCCTCCTCGCCTCCACAGACGCCCTCCTGAGCCCTCCTCGCCTCCACAGACGCCCTCCTGAGCCCTCCTCGCCTCCACAGACGCCCTCCTGAGCCCTCCTCGCCTCCACAGACGCCCTCCTGAGCCCTCCTCGCCTCCACAGACGCCCTCCTGAGCCCTCCTCGCCTCCACAGACGCCCTCCTGAGCCCTCCTCGCCTCCACAGACGCCCTCCTGAGCCCTCCTCGCCTCCACAGACGCCCTCCTGAGCCCTCCTCGCCTCCACAGACGCCCTCCTGAGCCCTCCTCGCCTCCACAGACGCCCTCCTGAGCCCTCCTCGCCTCCACAGACGCCCTCCTGAGCCCTCCTCGCCTCCACAGACGCCCTCCTGAGCCCTCCTCGCCTCCACNGGGAGCCGCTTCCCGCCGTCCTCCCCCGGGGCTCTGCTTCCTCCCTCCCTCCCTGCCGGGGCTCCCCACCCCGCAGCCCCCGGGGGAGAGCGGGGTTCCGGCCGTGCTGGGCTCTGCTGGCCTCCGGCAGCGCCCGCACAGCCGCCTGGGACTTACAGGCTACTAAAAGCTGTCTCTGTAGAAGAAAATACTTCTACAACCTTTTTCTAATGATTCTAACGGGTTGGGTTTTTTTTTTACTTTATAAGATGTCAAGTTGGCCTCCTTTAAAACGGCAAAAATGTAGACAGCTAATGGCTGTGACCTTGTGCGGTAGCTCTAAAGCGTAAACAAAGTTGTCGCTGATGCCCCAAACCCTTACTTACCCATCTTTGATACTAAACACCTTTTATCTCAATGATGAAAGGTTTTCAAAACCAATCTTATTTAACTAGAATGGCATGAAGGTCTTGATGCCCTCCTTGGGAAGGGTTGAATTCCCCAGGTACCTCTGGGAAAGGTCTCTGCCTTTTCGGGTTTTTTTCCTTTCCTTAAAATAAAGACTTTTTTCAGTAGAACAGGCACAGTGAGGGAAGCTGCACTGAATATTTTCCCATCCTGCTACTGTGCCTCAGAACTGGCTGGGATCTGTCTCTCTCCACTCCACCCCTGCCCTTTTTTCCCTCTGCTTCCCAACTTAAAATACAAAGCTGAAATTCCTGATTATTTTCTTATTACTGTTATATGCAGAACTGAACAAGAATGAATGATTGAGATGTTCAAGCTTTGTTCAGAGCCCTGTCTAAGCAAAACAGAAGTTTATTTTGCACTGACCGCGTAGGATTTTATTTTAGTCATAATCAGAAATTTTATTTTGGAGAGAACAAATACGTATAACAGTGAATTTACTTCTCTTCGGGCATAACTTTCTCAGCAGTGCTGCCAACAGTAACAATTCATCTTTCTATTTGAATGTGTAGAAAAGAAGCTCTGTATGTTATTGGAATTAGATTTATTTTGTACGTAATTATCCTGAATTGTTAGTGGCTGAAGCATAGGAATATTTAGTGTAGAGATGCAAGTCATTCTCCAAAGGCATAATGCAATAAATACTATGCTGATACAAAGCCTTGTTCTGGGTGTTTAGATTGTGTCACTCACAGCCCTAAAGGTATGTCACTATGGATGGTTTTTAATTTGATCAGCTGCTAGGTAGTAATTTTCTTTGTCCTTTCTCCTTTTTTTTTTTGCTAGGTCTCCAGGGTCACTTTAAGTCAGCGTAAACTTTGCCCTCGATTTCAGCAGGAGCAGACTGCTATACTCAAATAGCTCACTGGAAAACAAGCAAACAAAAAAAATCCCCTACACGGACCTAAGTAATTGATAAAAATGATTCCACTCTGCCCCCTTATGCAGTTACTACCTTCCCTGTAGAGAATTTCCACAACACAACTGATGTGGTGATACAACTGTAGCCATGTTACACGGGTAAAGCAGCACAGCTTTGTAATACTGTATGCACTTAGGAGCTTAGGAAGCTAAATTTCTTCAATTCCTTCTACCTTTGGGAAATGAGAATGCCCTGGGAGAATTCAGACCTTAAATCTGCATTAAAAGGTGAGAACGTCGCGGTACGGCTTTGATGATCGTAAGAAGTCTAGTCCTGTCTTCTACACTGTTAATTCACCCAACAAAGAGATCTGGGGGATATACACATTTTTGTTATAAAGTTTCTTTTCTACCACTGGACTAGTGCTGGTCCTTACCCATCAATGATGTCTGCCATAGAAAT
>WEKW01000053.1:1295-36735 GCA_013389905.1 Sula dactylatra
TTATTCAAATTGCATGATAAAACAAATTTAAGTCAACAGAATCTGCCCTTGCTTTTTTTTCTAAGTTGATCAAGAACCAAAAAGATACACAGTTAAAAGCAATCTTATTCTAAATTCTAAAAGCTTTTGCAAATAGGTATTTGTTTCCATGACCAAAGTGGTTGCCTGATGCCCAAGCTAATCATAATCTGAAATGAAAAAGTAGTTAGGTCCTTTCTTCCTGAGATGGAAATTCATTAACACTATTAACAGACTTTGCCTACTAACCTTACTGTAAAGTTGTAAACTCTTTTAAATGCTTTCATTAACCCATGAATGCATGACACAATCTGACTTTAAAGGCATTCTAGTGAAAGAAAATTCTTCTTCACTAGATTATATCTTGTGAAGAAGTGACTATAATAAATTGGTGTATTGTACACTGCATGACTTTAAACATCTGTACCATTATGAAATAAGTACCTAAATGAAGGAGAAAACAGTGTCAAGGGATAGAAAAAGAATAAAATCACCAATGTCAGAGGAAGAAGGAATATGCATTCTGTGTAGTTTCTTAATGTTTGACTTAGATTTTGATTGTTTTCTGACACTTAACGCAGCTTCTAGCCACCTCACATTATTTACGATGTAGCACTTGATAGAGAATTTATATAATAAATGCAATTCATTTAATCGTTGACTATGCTAATACCAAAACAAATCCACCTTACAACTCTGAATCACAAGCCCACTGGGATTTATCAATCTATCTCTGCCACAAATGCTCACAGAGAAGTGCCTTGAATGTTAATGAATCAAGCACTGAATTATACAAAGCTAGAGCAATTGAAAATGAACATCGTCCTTGACTGACATAAATCAGTTCATCCTTAGAAGTCCATTCTCACCAAATGAGAATTTGACTCCCTGAACATGGTTTGTGACCCAACATCTCATCTGCTGCATAAAAAAAGGAGTGATTTGCCCTCTTGATGCTAGGATCTATCTGTATATCTTTTCCTGATATAATTCCAGTCTTCAAATATTTATAGGCAGGCCCAAATCATCTCATTTGGTCTAAAGACATTGTGGAATCCTTCCCTGACAATTGCCAAAACCAGTACTTGTTCTGGTCTTAAACAATGCTTGGGAATTTGAAGAGAAAGAATGGGATTCACTGGTCTGGTGTGCTGGGTCTGGTGGGCTGCTACAGTGTGCTTCAGGGGAGAGTTTGTCGTAGAAGGAAAAGAGAGGAAAAACTGCAGCTGCATAGGTCTGTTAAGGTACCAAAGAATAGCGAATGGCAAAGTACATAAGAAGTTTCTACGCCATCCTCCTAAGATGTAAAAATCATTAAATGGCAGCACGATTCAGAATTCTATGTTGTCAAAGCGTTCGTTGCTTTCATGTTCCTTCTGTGAACAGAAATATTCATTACTGCCAGAATGACAATTGTACTATAGACATATCAAGGCTGTGTGATGACCTTGACCAAAGTATGCACAGGGTGAAGGAAACTGCATCCCTCATTACACACTGAATTTCATATTGCAGAGTTGTTTCCTGATGGTTTCTATTGTCCTTCCTACAATCAGCATAGGGTCAAGGGGTTGTTTTTAGAGGTAGTAGTTTGTGAGGGGGATTAATCCTAGTCTTAGAAGAATTTATCTGTATTTAAAAACAGCTGTCTTAATAATAGTATATAGGTTATTGGTGTTGTTCTTGCAGCCATTCTTTTTTTTTTGGCGCTTCATTTTTGCGTTAGAAAGACACCCTGTCTGAGATGTAAATTAGATGCAAAGAAAGTAAAGCATAATTTCTGAATTCCTGACTGGCAAGAAGAGAGATAATGCAGTGGGTGAAGAAGTTTCGAGGGCCGTGACATTGAGAGTCTTCTGGGGCCTCTGTCAGTACTTCGCAGTGTTAGCTGACAAGAATGCAAATCTGACTGTTTTAGCCTTTGGTCCTGAATCTGGACAGAACTGGGTGGTACAGGAGAATAAAAACAGCCAGCTTCTCTGTGGTTGAGTCATGGTAGGATTAAATAATCTTTGATCTTCCTGCTCTGTGTATGATTTTTATATTGCATTCACCCTTGTTCAGTCTGAGTACAGAGAGGACGTACTCATGTAGATCATAGGCTGTGATCGTGGATGACAAAAGTGTCTGAGAACATGTGTACTAATAAAATGCACAATGCAATTAAAACAAATCTGCCCTCACTGAAGTCACACAAGTGCAAAATAAAAGCTGCTGATCTAAAAATTTGCTTTTTTACATCGTTTATTCATGATCACAAGCTCACTGTAGCAGAGCCAGTTATAAGGACCAAGATACAGGAAGACAGGATGTTAAAAAAAGACATTGCAAAAGCCTTTTTTCCCCCTTTCATCTTTGCACAGTGAGACTGCAAGGTGGGCCTTGTATTGTTTTTAGGCAGGTAGGAAGATAATTTGTCAGTGGAGCATAAAAGTGTTCAGTTTCCCAGATAGCATAAAATTGCGATGTTCTTTTTGGAAATTCTCTGCTTATCTGCAAGACGTGTTTTGGACATTTCTGTCAGTGGTCACAAAATTCTGTGAAATACACTGTGGTAACAAGACCCTTCTGCCTCAAGGCACTCAGAGTTCATAGTAACAAATACCAGTGTAACTCCCCTGAACACACTCTAGAGCTTCCTCCTTTTTAGGCCCTATACAAGGGCAGAAAGACAAACTAAACACTGCTTGTCTTTGCTTTCTCACACAAATGAATGACATCTCTAATGTGAGCAGCAAAGGCAATGCTAAAATTATTACAATTAATCAGTCATTCAATCAGTGCTGAAGAAGAGAAGGCAATTCAGAGGAAAAGGAAGAAAACAGAATGTGCCTAGAATCGAGGACACAGGTTCATTGAATGATATTATCTGAGAATCATATGTATAGTGAAAATGCATTCCACTGCATGAGAGGCAGTATCTGAAATTTTCCTGATCAGCAGTTCACCACTTAAGGAAGCTGCAACTGTTACTGGTTTTTGTGTAATCCTTTCAGCTTTCCAGCTTTGTTGTTTGTCATTCATCTTTTGTATTATTAAGAGGCCTGAATCAGGATACAATTACAGTAGACACTTACACAAACAGACACACACCCCAATTATTTTTTTGTGGGAAGAGCTTACCATTACAGTGAAATACAAAAGGACTGGAAGGAAAGTCCTATGAGGAGTGGCTAAGGACTTTGGGCTTATCTAGTTTGGAGAAGAGGAGACTGAGGGGCGACCTCATTGCTCTCTAGAGATTCCTGAGGAGGGGAAGTGGAGAGGGAGGTGCTGATCTCTTCTCCCTAGTATCCAGTGGTGTAGGATGTGTGAGACTGGTTCAAAGCTGCATCAGGAGAGGTTTAGACTGGACATTAGGAAGCATATCTTTACCGAGAGGGTAGTCAAGCACTGGAACAGGTTTCCTAGAGTGGTGGTCGATGCCCCAAGCCTGTCAGTGTTTGAGGCATTTGGACAATGCCCTTCATAACATGCTTTAACTTGGTCAGTCCTGAAATGGTCAGGCAGTAGGACTAGATGATGGTTGTAGGTCCCTTCCTACTGAAATAGTTCTATTCTATTCTATTCTATTCTATTCTATTCTATTGTCAGCCAGCAGATTAGAGGCCTGCAAAGGAAAGAGACAACAGCAGTCAGTCTGCTAGGCCAGTGATCATGGTTCACCCTTTCCCTAATCGTCATGCATCATTCTGCAGCCCTCTGAACAAGTGAGGTGTTCAGGAAGGGACTGGGAGGAAAACAATGATATTACTTGGTTTCTGTGATGTTCATGAGGAATTTCTTCCATTGGAGAAGGGCAAAACCCAAAGGTGCTTTATTTCAAATTTGATGAGCTGATACAGGAAGATGGCATTCCTCACTGAAGGTGGAAGAGACCTCCCATGACACAGGGCAAGATGATGAAGGCAGAAGTACAATTACATAGTCAATGTGACTGGTTGAGAATGCAGCAGCATCTTCTGTGCACTTTTTTTTTTTTTTTTCAGTAGGGAAAGGTGGTGTTGCAATATATGAGATGCTGGAAAAAGAGAACCCAGAAAAAGAATTTGTCTGAGAAGACAAGCAGGAAAAATAGAACCTGGTTATGTTATGAAGAAATAATCAGCTAGCCTGTCAAGTATCACAAAACTGTTGTGTATTTCACTGAAGATTTTCTGGGCTGAATTAATTCCTGTTGAAGTCAGTAGAATGTCTTAATTTAGCCATTTTTTTGTCTCAGAGCAACAAAACATTGTAGCTGCAATCAGCATTGTAGCTAAAACTAATTAGCCAACTCTCCCTGCTATTGCTGCAAAATAATTTATCACTCTTGCCTATCCTCTGACCACGTTCTGTGATTTGGTTTTGATGCTACTGCAGCTATACCGTTTGCAGTGGAATACAACATACCGCAATTAAATCTTTTTTCAAAAGTTATGCCAAATCTGCCAATTAGGAATATCCACAAACAGCAGCAAATGTTAACTCTTTCCTACCAAGAAAGTTAATCTCAGACTTTTCCCATTTTTGAATTTTTTTTCATGTTTTCTAATTATCCATGTTCCAACAGAAGTGGAATTCGTGGATTTGTAATGTGCACTGACATACTATATTATTTTAACAGTACCCAGTGAAATGTATATTCAGTTATCTCTGTCAGCATTATTTACAAGGCATCTTCATAATGGCATTTTTGCCTTCATGTCCCTTTGCTTTCCCAGCCTTTAAGCAAGTTGGTCAGTAAATAAGCCTTACAGCAGACTTCAAGTTTTTTTAATTTTCTGTGATGTGCTTTTCCCTGACTACTCTAATATTACTGTCAGATTCACTCTGCTACTGTTACAGGGCAGCTTGGACCCCACAAGTAAAAATCTGTTGTGGAAATTAGAAGTTACAGTTCCAGAGATCTATCACATCTCCTTTTGAGCTGAGTGGAGGTTTTGTGGATTTTTTTGTCGGGGTTTTTTGTTGTTGTTGTTGTTGTTGTTGTTTGGTTTAAATTTAAAAATACTTGGTCTGAGTTAAAATATTTTTCATTTATATCACTTTGGTGCTTTCAGTTTGTGTAGTTCCCCTTGAGATCTGGCTGTGCAGTTTTCTAGAAGGTTACAGTTTTTATCTGAATTCCTTGGTAGTTGGCATATCCTAAGGGTGCTCTGTCTCTGTAGGAAAGGAACACCCTGCAGCATCACAAATGAGATTGCCATTTGCCACCAATTCTTGGATGACTTCCAATATCGCTTACTTATCTGAACAGAATTATTCTAGGCTCTGAATCCCAAAACTGAAGTATCCAGGTAATACTTTCAGGTTACTGAAATAATAGCTCATTTATGAATTTAAAATATGTATCAAGCAGTAATATTGTACATATAGATAAATGTCACTGGCACTACTATTTTTCAGCAGGAGCCTAAATTCTGCTGAGGCCATTAACTGTAGTGGCAGTTTCCCATACTACAGCTATACAGCCTGTTAATATGACTGCCCATGTCAAGTCTTTCACATCTGAAGTTTTGTCCACTTTTAACTCTTAAGCACATTATGTAGAAGTAATCTCCTTTTAAAAGAAGGTACGGTGGGGTGGTATTCCAGGAGGTCACAGAGTTTTTGAACATGCAGAGCATTATGCCTACAGCTAACTGTTGTGATGGAATTGCTTGGTCAAGCTTGAAGGGTCACTGAAGTCAGTGCACTGGATGATCAACATCAGCTGGAGATGTGGTTGAATAAAATGTTTTACAGTGCTCTTCTTTCCTGCAAAAATGAGAATGCAGTACATGGGTGTAGCTGAGCAGAAACCTCTCTTCATTACTCCATTGACTATTTTGTCTTCATGGCTTCCTGAGGTAACTCATCCATTGCCTTTGTAACCTAAGTTCTCTCTGCTTTTAAACCAGATAGCACATGCTGATGGTATTCCCCTTGTGCCTCTGTAACAAGTCAGAATGTTAAGTGAGGAGATCAACATTTATGCTCATACCCCCTCTCCTTCCCATTCCTTTTATCCACTCCTACTGGAGTGGATATAATATTCAGAATATTCAAAAATATTCCAGCATATGGCTAAGGACAAAAAAGTTAGAGGCTCTATGTGTCTAGACAGTCATCCAATTTATGAAGCTAGTTCCTGCATTCCACATTGTTGGTTTCTTCCCGTAGCTGCTTAGAGGTTGGATGACCTGTGTCATGAACGGTATTACACACTGTATGTGTGTCATAGTAGTCTTCTTGGTAAGCATTATCCTTATTCCTTTCTGGTAGTAAGACATCTTCTATGCAATACTTCATAAAATGAAGTCAGCTCAGAGCTGTTCTGCAGAGACCACTGTATTAATCTGTCTTTATTTCACAAGCTAGATGTTATTTTTATAAACATAATTTAGAGCAAGTTTTTGTAATGCTTGCTGTATATTTTGGAGCATAGTTCTCTGGCCATATGAGTGGATTTCTTAGATAATTCTATAATGATGTAATCAGGGTTTGGGAATGCCCTGCAAAAAGCTGTGTCATCATATATAAAGGAAGAATGTTAGCTTATTTAAATTTCACCAGAATTCTAGTAGTAGCTACAGGCAGAGGAAGAGTCTTAGATATAATCTGAAATTGCTTATGACCTTGTTGGAGGTAAGGGGGAACACAAAGGAAAATGATTGTTTTGGATAGTTTACCAAGAACAGCCTGGTGTCTACCAAATCAATAACGTAATTTCCGAACATCCATAACATGAAAAAAAAATGAACAATGAGACCTCTGATTTTTCTAGATTTTTTTCCCAGTGTCTCAGTGTCACCTTCAGTCACTGATTGCAGGAAATTGCCAGATGCCCAGCAAGTAAATAGTGCAGCTCAGGCTGTGATTGTAAATTACAATCAGTACTAAAGAATTTGGTGATGATGATCTCTCCAACCCATGAATAGAAAAAAATAAATCAAAAGGATTAGACAAGGAATATTCAAATATGGAGAATAAAAGAAAAAATAAAAAAACTTTCATCTGTGAAAAATCATTGCAATGAACTTTTTATTATAAAGCACTGAGGGACAAGCATTAAGGGGTAATTTCCTGAAGGACTGCTCCTGAACTCTAAATTCTTTATGCAGAAGATAGTGCTAAAAGGTAATAATTAATCATTTCCATTTAAATCTTCTGAGCATTGCACGAACAAGATTTAGCTGCATAACTCCTGTGGCTAAATCCTGTGCAATGTTGAAAATGTAGATGATAAGATCTCCATCAAAAAAGTCAGTGCCATAGCAGAAATATTGGAGCCAGTCCCTGTGGGAAAATTGTAGTGATCTAAGGGCTGTCAGCTGCTGTGAGATATTGTTCTCATTTTTGTGTCCTTGCATTACTCTCCGGTTTTGGCTACTGCGCAATGTGGTTCATACTTTCTGTTTACTGAGTAGCTTTTGATCACACAGGAAAAGGAAAGTACACTAGTAAAGATATGATGGACCTTTGCTTGAGTAGACCCTTAATTATAGGGTAAAGTAATCACATTAGGAATGATTGTTTCATCATGTGACTACCTGTAAGATTGATGTCATGTGACCTCAGAAATGCCTACAATTGCATAACATGAAACTGGGGACTTTGCTGTTATGAACTGGATTTTTTCCCTTTAAAGTGGTTGTTTTGGTTTTTTTTACATTCTAAGACAAACATGTAATTTAATATTGTGATTAAAATATCTATAAGTAATATTCTTGACATGTTACTGGCTGTCATCTGTACAACTACTGTAGTAGAATAACTGCTTTTGTTTGTCAAAACGTCTTATTCTAGTAGCAAAAGATAAACCTATTCTTTCGTGTTGCTAGAATTTCCCCATCCCCATGTACTCATGAGGAAGGTGGTAGTGTCTCCAGATGGAAAACCTAGAGGTATGGACTTGTTCTCACAAAAATGGCTTTGGATATTTTACTTTGTTGTTTGAATTAACGTGGAGGAGGAGTAATTGCACCTTGCTACCATTCATGCAGCTGCTTTTCCTGATATGAATGCATGCTTGGCTAGCACCACTGAGACAGTGCCTAATCTGGTTTTATTAGGAAGGATCATTTGAAAAGCGTATGATTTTTGTAAGGACTTTGAGTGGTTAAGCTGAACATTGTTGGTAAGCAGTCTAGGAGCTGCTGAGCTTCAATGTGATATGAATACATGTTTCAGAAGTGACTAAGGCAAAACAGATTAGAGCAGAGTTGCAGGTCTAGAACAGCCTAGAAACTTTCTGTTGTCTGGTGGAGATCTGTTATGCAACAAAGATTTGAATAGGAGTGTCACTTCCAAGAAGAGACTGTGTTTTAAACTTCCTTAGTACGGACATATTAGAGTTAGTAAAAGCTGAATATCTGTGAGAATGATGGCTGTTTTATCTGAACATATCATCCAGCTCTAGCATCACAGGCTACACCAGGGTATAAGAAGTAAAGGGGAATTCCTCTTGCCAGCAACTGGCCATCCTTTTACAAGCAGAACTCCCATCTGTATAGTCTCTAGAGCTAAGTTACAGACCTAGGTAGCACTGTGTGCAAAGATCAGAAAGCTGGAAACGATACTACTTAAATTTGGGGCTGCTGTTTCCTTTACAGGAACAAAACTGTAGGTTTTTTGAACTTAATGAATTCAGATCTCCATCCCAGCAACAAAGTTATAGTAAATCGAAGATGTGGAGTTCCTGTACCCTGTCATGAGATGGGGACAGTCCTCTGCAAATGTCTTGTAAAATTGTGGTATTACATCATGAAATTAGCTGGAAAAGATTGTGCTACTTAAAAAATAGTGCACACAAGTTAATGGATATACAAGCTGAACTTTAGGTCCGGAGGATCTTAAAATCCCTCTGAAATGTCAGCTTAATATTAGTGTCTGACTGCTAATTGCTTATTTAGTATTGAAGTATAACCTTGATTATAGATTTCAGTATTTCAAATGACATAAATGCAAGAGAAATAAAAATGAAGCTAGTAATGGTGAACAGACCAGACAACTCAGTAAGGGTGGACACCTTATCTTGGTGGAGCAGCTAAAATGAGAACAAATTTCCTCACCCCACCTCCCAAACCCTTCCTTCCACTTTGAAACGATTATTAGTCTCGTTTCCAGTTGACATTACATTTCTAGATGTGTATTGCTCTGTCTTTTATTTGACATAATATAACTCATTTTTATGAACAAAATACATAATAAAGGTTATTTTTGCTTGGTGTCATGGTTTTAGCAGGGATAGTTAATTTTCTTCACTGTAGCTCATATAGTGCTGCGTTTTAGACTTAGTATGAAAATAATGTGATAACACACTGATGTTTTAGTTGTTGCCAGGTAGTGCTTACACTAGTCAAGGACTTTTCCAGCTTCCCATGCTCTGCCAGGTGCACAAGAAGCCGGGAGGGGAGGGGATACAACCAGGAGAGCTGACCCGAACTGGCCAAAGGGTATTCCATATCATGTGACGTCATGCCCAGTATGTTAACTGGGGGGAGTTGGCCAGGGGAAGCAGCGACTGTGGCTCAGGGACCAGCGGTGTCGGTTGGCGGGTGGTGAGCAGTTGCAGCACTTGTTGTTTGGTTTTGGTTTGGTTTCTTTTTTCCTTCCCTTCTTCCAAGGTTTCATCTCTCTCTCGCTCATTATTTTTCTTTTCATTATATTATTATTATTATTGTTGTTTTATTTTAATTATTAAACTGATCTTCTCTCAACCCACAAGTTTTCTTACTTTGGCCCTTCCGATTCTCTCCCCCATCCCGCAGGGGTGGGGAGTGAGCGAGCAGCTGTGTGGTGCTTAGTTGCTGACTGGGGCTAAACCACAACACATGGTCTTTAAGCATGCTAATCTGACCTTAGTGTATTCTTCTGCCGAGGTACTCACTTCACTTATAGTATGTTTGAGATTGGATTGACTGAGGCACTTAGTCTGAACTGAATTTAATTGATTCTATGTTTTGCTGTCCTTAGTGTGCATGGACAGGTGAGAGAACATATTAAGAAATTACTGCATAGGTAGTGTTTGCATGGTTCCTTAGCTGCCTTCAAACAAAGTTTCTCATCTCATGAAGACTGACTGGCTTCATAGCTGTGTGTCCTTTTACGCTTAGGATGCTGTTAACAGTATTTTTCACTTCGCTGCTTAAGAGCTGGTGGACAGCCTGAGTTGGTACATTGTGCCATTGTCTTGGAGCTGGCACACAGCTGACATTGCTTCATAAATTGTACTTTGTGTTTAACACCCACCCAGGGGTGTGCTGAGATTCTGAAAGCTTTTGAAATGAAAGATTGAAGGGAAGCTCTTCTAGAGGCTGTTGCAAGAGTGATGAATGGGTAGGGCACAGTGCTAGTGGGGCTAAGATTCTTGTACAAGAAAGCAAAGCTGGATCTCTAACAGTCAAAGCACTGACATAACTGGTGACACTCCATCCTATCCCCCATCTGCTCCTGCCAGACTGCAGCTGCATGCTGCCCTTTACACAAAGCAGATTGCAGGGTACCAGAAGTTGGACCAAGCTTCAGAGCTTTGACTATCACAGAGGAAAGCATTGCCCTGAGCAGACAACTCTTTGCTTCTTAAGTGGAATGTGCAGTCTGCAGAGTTGCATTTGTTCTTTTTTTACAGAGTTCTAGTCTGCAGACATAGTCTCTAAAGAAGTGCCATGCAGTATGATTATAGCTGCTGGCACAGCAAGAGAAGAGAGGGTTCAGATTGAAGTCATCAAATAAAAGAAAACAATTTAGAAGAAAACCTTTAATGGTGCTTTTTAATTCATTAGAACGAAAACACTGTGTCAGCAGTTTTTAAATTGCATTTTTGAAAGGATGGCAGTCTAGTATTATTTCTGCAGGTTCTTTCAGAGTAAACTGTGAACTTATTTGAGCAGATAAGAGAAATGTATCTCCATTGTCTAAATGTTGTAAAAATATGGGGTTTAAATTTTGCAATCAATTTTTCATGCAGTGCTTTGAATGGATAAGAAAGCATGCTAAAGTAAAAGTAGCATGATTGGTTATGATTTCAAAACTTGAGGACCTGAGAGACTGGCTAAAATACTCCTCATGGAGTTTTGTGCTAAGATATTGTCTGTCCTTTTGGTACCTCCTTCTGTCTTCTCCCTTTAGGCTCTTGAAGGACACCCGCTGAATCTAAGATATCCTGTATTTATGAATTATTTTAAAATGTATATTTATGTATGCAGTGAAAACATTTCAGTCTCAATGTTCATCTCAAGAGAGTTCTGTCAGGTCTTCTGTTTAACACTTTTTCATACTCAGTTTCAGAGAATATGTATGGGAAGGGATCCAGCTAAGCTCCTGCTCTGGTGAGATGCTGCTCCAGAAAGGAGAATCTTGGTTTTAGAGACATTATTACTTTGCAAGCTCTTGTAGGGTTCAGCTTCTGTTGCTATGTTTGAGGACTGGGTTGTATTTGGAGCCAAGAGAGTGCTGTAGAGCCATGAGGATTACTGTTCAGCTCTGGCACAACTGAAAGCCAGAAGTTATTGCAATGCATCAGCTTGCATCATACTGTATCTCTCTTCTTGCCACCTTCACCAGCTTTGTCAAAATGAGAAAAATCTCCTGCTATTGCTCAACCATAGCAAGTTGAGGCTTTCTGAAAATTCAAAGGTCATGGTTTTCCATTGCTAGATGGGTAGCTAGTTCTCATTTATGCCTCTGAAAACTTCTTAAAAAGACCTTAGAGCATTTTTTGTTAGACTGTTCCAACATGTTACTTCTGTTTAAAGCAGAAGATTCAGGTAATGAGGGCTGTAAACCTGTGCAGAGATGCAAGATAGTAATTTCAACATACCCCCTAGCGTTTTGAGATTGCTTCTATCTTTACCTGTGTACTAAGACTCATTTCTTTTTAAAAAAATTAGACCTGCAGATTCCCAATTTGCAGTAACTAAAATAACCAGCTTTTGTAAAGTAAAATAACAGACAAGAATTTAATTGGTAATCACTTAGCTGAAGATTATTAATTGTCAATTGTTTTGGGGCAAGGTTTGTCAGTGCCTAAAAGACTAATGAAATATAACTTAGACTTTTGAATTACAAGTTCTTTTGAAAAATTGGACTAAAAATCAGACTATGGATTTGCAAAAAACCTGCAGTTATTCAGAAAATCCTGGCATTGCTAACATTAAGAGTGCAAAAGTACTCAGGCCCTTATTGATTAAAAGCTCATATCCAATAGAATGGTACCTGTGACTGAGTGATCTGTATTACACAGGTTTTTTCAAGCATACCTCTTCTGTAGACAAGTACCCCAATAAAAAGGATTATATCAGTATGGCAAACATTAGAAGGTTTGTGTACTTGCAGAGTAGTGATCTCTGTTCTAAATGGCTAAGACCATTTCCATTCAGTGTATTCTTACTTTTGAATTTCATTGTCCTACATCAAGAATGCCTGAAATTGCAGAGATAAAAGCATTGAAATAAATGTTATTAAAGCACTGTCTGAGCTTCCGGTAAACTGATTTACATGCAGCAGCTGTGGGGTAAACTGAAACAGTAATTGACCCTATTGCCCTCTTCTGGTTATTCAAGGTGGAGTAGTCTCAGGGGGACCCGTTCATCTCTGTACCATAGTGCTAGATGACTGCAGAGTAATTACAAGGAATTCAGGTTTAGACTTACAAAGATTTGTTGCTAGCCAGTGGATATCACTGGGCTCTATAAAATCAACAAGTTTATAATTAGTCTGAACTATCTAACAGTAACATAATTTAAAAATGCAAATAATAGAAACATCTATCATAACATTAAAAGTCTTAAAATACTAGATTCCAGTCACAGAAGAGAGTGCTGATCTTGAAAAGCTTGATGCCAGTCATGTGCTTCACTGAATTAAAATGAGCTCGTTATTAATAAAGACTCAAATGATCTAGTCTGCTAGTCCAACCATTCACCACCTCACACTATCATAAGAAATGAACATTTCAATTAAGAACTGTCTTCCAAAACTTAGTACTGAGTTCCAAAATTAAGTTTTCCAGACTGTGATTCAGTCACATCAACTTAAGTAATACAGAACAATCTTGCAAAATTTGACACTCCAACATGTCATTCTCTCATACTGCTTCATGGGTCCTTTCACATTAAGTGATCATCATGTTCAGGCCATTGACAGTGAAAACTAGATCCAGCTGAGCAGTGAATTTTAGAAGAATAAGGCTCAGAAGTAAGCCAGATGTGTACAAAGCATAACGCCTATCAAAGGCAATACTGAAATCTGAAAACTGAAATGCAGCTGTCAGAGCTCTTCTGATGAGTGCCAGAAGCAACAGGTAGAATGAAAAACATTAAAGAAAGCTTTGTGCTAATTTTTTTTTATAGTTCAAAGAACCTTTTCTCATTAGAATCTTTTATTCTAATAATCCTGAAGGAAATCCCATTGATTAACTTGTGAACGTTTGACATGTGAGACATTTTTGGACTTAGCGGGATGCTTGTGCTGTGTTTATCGAGGTCGGAAATCAGGAGGTGAGGGTTCTGTGGATAATATTGTACTGGAGTCTTTGTTCAATGTTGAAAAAAATCTCTGGGAATTTATACAGATATTCAGGCTACATGCTACATTCCTCATTACTTTTAATATCTATTTTTTATCAGAGGGCTTTAATATTACATACCCAAGTTGGTGGGGTTTGGCTTAAGTGGGTGAGATACTGTTGGCCTGGGAGTTGTTCCAGTTAACTAGTTATCCCATATAGCTATACCCATATCTGCAATTGTAAAAATAGAATGGAAATGCTGTAATGTTTTGAAACTAACTTCTCTGTATAAAATGCTGCCTGCAGAAGCAGTTGCATTTGCTCTCCCAAAGCAAATAAGATCTAGTATTTGAGCTAAGTAGTTTTACTGCAAAATGAATGGTGAACTATAAAAAAGAAAAAAACAAAAAGGTTAATTTGGTGTGTACCTGGAAGTGCCTTTGAGCTGAGTTGGCTTCATGTACACTCATAGAAGTAAAACTTTTTATTGAAGGCTTTTTTTTTACTCAAATATCATCTTTTTATTAAAAGAAATTTTCAAAATTTGTCATGTCAGAAAAAGTAAAAGTAAAGACTTCAGAAAATACTCAAATAACTATTTCCTTCAAAGGTAAGAAAAAATGCAAACACTGTAAGTGTTGGCATGTTTTCACTTTTTACAAAATATCCTTTGTACTTAGCCTTCATTACTGATTAATTAGAATTTTGTCTTGGGGAGCATTTGGCTTCAGAAATCTTGAGAAAATAGGGCTTTTGGGCAAGGTGGGGAAGGGTATTCTGGGTATTGGTTTGTTTGAATGTTTTATTCTGCTGTTGCACCTGTGATAAACTTGAAAGCTTTTGTGAACCAGATATTCCTTCTCCTATCCCTCCTGTTGCAGGTGTAATTAAATTCTCATCCTCTAATACGTTTGCATGGTCCTCTGAACCATCACCTTCTCTATCCCTTACAACTCAATATTTCGGTCCTGAAAATATCTCCAGCTGCTGTAGCAACAATATTTAGCTTAATCTCTGTGCCAGTGATACTAACAGCTTTTGGCAGATAGTAGGGACTTCTGGAAAGCTGTGTGAGTAGTAACTGGGCTGGTATTCTCCTTCCTTCAAGTCTTGTGTTGGATACACAGAACATGGAGGAAAAACCATGTTCTTAGCATAAGGAATCATTTTGTTTGTTTAAAATTACAAGTGCAGCCATAAAGTTGTTTTTTATAAGTGGCTACCACTACTGTTCTCTGCATATCAAATTCCAGCTAGCACTTTGAGGTTCACTTCACTGCAGATACTGAAGAACTTTAACAGAGAATGACAAAAGAGAAAAAAGGATAGTAGAAGACCAAATGAATGACAGTTTCCCTGAGAATCATCCTCCAATAGAGTGCTCCAACCACAGCCCAGAAGTAGTGCTGAAGAATTTACTAGGGCTCAGAGCAGCCTTATCATACAAAAACTTGGAAATCTCACAGAGAGGGAGAAGTTTTGGAATATTTGCCTCAGAGGAAAGTAGTAAAATTATATAAATAATGAATGTAATAGGAAATAAGAGAAAGGAAGAAAAAATCTTTCTTATAAGATAAGCTTTAGTATTATACAATGTTATTACAGTGCAGGAGTAGCAAAGCTACTTCATGATTTTGTGTTTTCAAAGACTTAGATAATTTTCTAATGGGTTTCATAGGCATTTGCCATCAGCAAAGAGAGATGAGACCCGGAAATCTTTGGTTCCATTCTAGCCTCTTAGAGTAACTGCATCCCCTCCAACCTGCCCAGTCTTGGCTTTTCCCTCCATTGGCTTATGCTTTTTACTTAAAAAAAAAAATCTCAGTCTTCATAAAGCAGATTTTTCACGTGCATTGCCTTGTCCGTATTTTATTAGACCTAGTTTATTTACCTGGTCATGGTGTTTGATCCATATCTTCACTTTTGTCTCCCTTTCACTCCTCCAGCCTCACTCCCAGCTATCTCTTAACTGGGTGTTGTTCTTAAACAGCACTTTGTCTCCCCATCACCTCTTCTGGATTCTACCCTGGTCTCTCTGCTCAGCAGTCTACTTGCTTCTGAGCAAACCTAGTTCCATTTGCTCTCCATCTTCTTTCTTCTGGCCCAAATGTTCTGGGCCTCACTCTGTCTTTTCCCCACCCTTCTCCAGTCTCTTTTTCGTTCCTCAGGCTCCTCTTTCCAGTCTGTTCCTCTGAAGGACTGATCCTCTCCCTTTATATTTGAATTTGAGAGCTGTCTCTTCTGTATTTCTTGGACTTAGTAAGGAGAGTATTGAAACAGCAGCAAAGATCTCTGGCCTTAGTTCAGATTGTTAGACTTGGATTTGGCACTGAGCTGCAATTGCAGAGAAAGACCTTCTCACGCCCCTGGAGCATGTCCAGTACAGACAGAAAGGTTGGGAAGCACAGCAGCTGAAGTCCAGGAAGTACTGGCTGTGCACAAACCACAAGGCTTGCAAGTTGGACATTTTTGAGTGGCTTTTCACTGAGAGTGCAAAAGGCACAAGATCTCTGCCAACTTGCAAGTCCTTATTCTAAGGCATGGGATTGCTTAAAGAAAGGTCTTCAGAATCTTTTAACATTCTAAAAGAATGCTATTTCCTCAAGCCTTTTTCTTGGGAGTGGCTGCAGTTTTTTGACTGAAAATTTCCAGGAAAATTCAGGCCAAGGCAGACATAAGACGCAGATGATCAGAGTTTTTCACTGGTCTAAGTGATTGAAAACAGGATCTTTAGTAGGGGCACTACTTCAGCATTAATCTGACAGGGAAAGTTTTTTGTCTTTCTCCACAGGTATATGTTTCTTAATTCTTCTACTTTTCATACCTGTTCCTTAAAGCTTGTTATTCTATTCATCTTCATCGCTTTATTTTAGTACTTCAGTAAGCAAGCAGTGATATGAGAACACCTGACATTTGCAGTGAAGTCTGACCACGGATACATGCTCTCCTCTAAGTGTGTAACTTGTGTTCTTGCTAATGCTTCATACTATTCTTATGTAAATGAACTAAACATCCAGGTATAAGAGAATATGTCTTTTGAATAAATTTAATAAATGGGAAGAATAACATTTTGATTTCTTTGCATTGGAAGTGGATTAAACAAAAATGTAAATAATTTCATCTTTCCTAGCATCAGATAAGGGAAGTGGGAAATAATGTGTACTGAACCTCTTTTTTCCCTCCTGATTTTTCACAGACATTTTACCTCTAAGCCGTAGTTGTCAAATTCATGTCCTCTGAAGACACTAAATCAACCTCAGAATGTTTGTAAGAATTCCATAACTGTAGACCCCAGATCAAAGACTCACAACCAAGAACATGGGTTTAAGAACTTACATTAAAAGGTGTTTTTGAAAAGTTATGCTGATCTGACTGATACTCCTCATTGTGCCACAAATTAAATGATTATGTTCCTCTCACTGTTCCATTTGAAACCCAGCAGAGGAAACTTAGTTATCAGACTACTTTTGAGTAAAAATTATTATTATGTGGGAATAATTCAACTTGATTCTTAGGTTGCCAAGCTTTGTAGAAAAATTGTTCATGTCTGCCAAACAGCAAAATTGATGTGAAACTTTGTGATATTTAACCAAGCACTGCCTTTTCCCCAGTCTCTTTCAACATGGAATTTTCCTGTTGTCTATTTTTCATTAAAAGTTGAATGCCTGCCAATATTTTTTCAGTTATTTCAGACAATGTAAGGGCTTATATTGGAGAAGATTTTTTTGATCTGAATTTTAGGGGTTTTTTATAGCATCTTGCTCAGAATTGCCATTTTCATGCTTAGCAAGCTAGTTTTTCTAAAACTGCATTAGAAGTATTTCTAATGTAATTTTAATCCACTAAATATATAGGGAGCCATTGAGTCCTTATTATGCATGGAATTTTTTTTAGAGAGGTCCTGGATATCTGTTAGGCATTTAGAACACCCTGTGCAATATTGTCCATTGTTTCTGAAATGTTGCAAACACTTGAAATCATTTCTAGATACAGTTGCAATGAAAATATACATGTATACGCATACAGGTATACATGAGTAGATCTTGTCTTTAAGAATGGTGTGCTATGTTTTAAACCCAGTTGTATTCGATGATGTATTTACCTTAGGCATTCTGTAGGCTGACCTGCACTCTGTTGAAATCACCTTAACATGGAAAATAAAGTTTAGTGCAAGTGACTGAGTATTTCGTCAGCCCGTTATCTGGCAAGTCATTGAACTGTAGGAGGGAATGTATGGATTCTTCAATAGTTCAGTGTTATTGTAGCGATAAAGAAATTGTTTTCCTAACTTCATTCCCTTTTTAGAACACAGGCATGACTATTACAAGCCATTAACTATTTAATCTATAACTGTACTACTTTTTAATCTCTACATTCATACAGCAATGCAAATCTTTTGAATTGAACTATCTCTGGGAAAAGATGTATACAGGTAGCTTCTTTCCTTCCACCCCCCCCCCTTTTTTTTTTTTTCCCTGAAAAAAAAAAAAAAATTCTAAACTCATGGAAATGGTTTTGTCCTCTAACTTTGCAAAATGTTCTCTGAGCCTTTAGAAAGCTAGCATGTTTGTTTCTACAGTGATAAACGCAACAGAGTATAGCAAGCTGCTGGGGCATGTGTTGTTCCATGTGTGGCTGTGCAAAACATTCAGTGCTCTTCTACCAATGTGAAATATGTGAAACACTTTTAGGGAAAGATATTAAATGCAACAAGTTTCTCATTCCCAGTTATAAAGTTTTGATGTTTTTTTCTATATAACCTTATTTGTCTTTCCCTGGACTTGGAATAACAAGAAAGACTGAGTAAGTGCAAAGAATTTGGAGGCACAAGGACTGAAAAATTCTTCCTTTAAAAGTACGTATTGAAGATTTGGCCATGGGGTGTGAGCCTCTGTTCCTAGACACAGCCTTGAGTTTAGGCAGGACTGATGGTGATTAAGATTGGTAATACTTGTCCTCATTTTGTGTAGAGCCATCTAATGAAGACCAGATCACCTGGTGTTCAATGACACTGAGAGGTCTAGGACTGAACAGATGTGGAGGCTGCCTGACGTCCCCATAGGGCCCATACAGTTGAGCTTTTTGATTGGGTTGTATGTTGAAGACAAAACACAAACCTTGTCTATTCTATGTTTCCTAAGTGGCTAAATGAAATATCCTGTCCTGCTGTCATGGTTTTAGCTGGGGTAGTTAATTTTCTTCACTGTAGCTAGTATAGTGCTGTGTTTTAGACTTAGTATGAAAATAATGTGACAACACTCTGATGTTTTAGTTGTTGCCAGGTAGTGCTTACACTAGTCAAGGACTTTTCCAGCTTCCCATGCTCTGCCAGGTGCACAAGAAGCCGGGAGGGGAGGGGATACAACCAAGAGAGCTGATCTGAATTGTCCAAAGGGTATTCCATATCATGTGACGTCATGCCCAGTATGTTAACTGGGGGGAGTTGGCCGGGGGAAGCAGTGATCGTGGCTCGGGGACTGGCGGTGTCGGTTGGCGGGTGGTGAGCGGTTGCAGCACTTGTGGTTTTTTTTTCTTTTTCCTCTTTTCCCTGGGTTTCATTTCTCTCTCGTTATTTCTTTTTATTATATTATCATTATCATTATTATTATCATTACCATTACTATTCTTACTATTTTATTTTAATTATTAAACTGTTCTTATCTCTACCCACGAATTTGCTTGCTTTTGCTCCTCTGATTCCCTCCCCCATCCCACAGGGGTGGGGGGAGTGAGCGAGTGGCTGTGTGGTGCTTAGTTGCTGACTGGGGCTAAACCACAACACCTGCAGACCTCATGATGGCATTAATTAAAATGAAAGTATTCTCATTGTTTGTCCAGTTATTAGTAAAAGTTTGTTCTTCTGCTTTATTAGTTGTTACAGTATGATGAACATTCCAGAAAAGGGGATCTGTTTTACCCTGTCTGCATATTGGATTTTCCTACTATCAAAGTGTACCATAACACCATTTTAAATGGAAGATAAAGACTGAAGAGGAAGCAGTGTCTATTATAATTTTTTCCAACATTATAGTGTGGTTTTGTAAATGGCTGAAGATATTTGGTTATATTTACTACATGCGGAGGAAGCTGGAACTGGGGAAGGGCATTAACAGAGGATGGAGTGCACATATGCGTCATAAACCCTTTCATAATTTAACGCTTGTCGTTTAGGGGAGTCCATCATATAATTTATTGTGCAGACTGCATCAGTGAAAATACTGCAGTTTTCTTCATTGAAGTGTTTGAGCTTTATTAGCAAGTGGCTGTGATGACAAGTTCTAGATCTCATAGGAAACTAGAGTACAATTCAGTGAAGTCTGTCACTCAGTGCAGTCTTGCTTATAGTCTGGGGTTTTTTCTGTAGGAATAACACTTCTCTGGGATGGCTGTGTGGCTAAACCCCTTAAGAAAGGACACAGAATGTGTTCTATCATTTATTTGCAATTACTTGTAATAAAAACATTTATTGCAGCATTTACTATACCAAAGGTACTAAATGGAATTATCTGTTTATAGATAATTATCAAATTACATTATAATATGAATATAATCTATCATAAATATGAAAATATATTTGAAAATATTTTTAAAGAAGTTTATGGTCAACCACTCTTTATTTTTCTCTATCTTTTACTTTTGAAATGAAGTTTGAATGTAAAAATTCTAGGGCTGTCTGTTTTTTCTGTCTATGGCCTTTGATGGCTGTTTAACCCTAAAATGACATATGCATTTCTGCTTCTCAGTACATGCCTGAAAGATAAAATCTCATGTAAATTGATGACTTCCCACAGTTGGCAGTGTAAAAGGGAGCATGTAAAGTTTGTAGCATCCCCCTGCCTCCGTAGGGAACTGCTTCTGCGTACTTAGTTTTTCATTCTTGACTCATAACTCTGAACTGCCAGACTGATTATTTAAATTGTAACTGCTAGCTGATGGGCTGAAGGAAGGAAGTTTATGTGTTCATATAAATTATTAAATAGCACACTAAGATGTCACCTGATAACATTTTCTTAAAATGCCACGATATTCTAAACAGTTGTCTGAAAAGTGTGTTGAAAATGGATCCATCTGCAAGTTTGTAGACATCTGTAATGGTTATTGCTGATAAGTTACAATGAATAATTTACTTAATGAATTGCACCTTTTTCGTAGTGAAATATCTTCTAAGACCTGTAACTTTCTCAGATTAAGATTTTTTTTTTTTTTTTATTTAAGAGGTGTTTGTGTGATTTGAGCTGAGTACAGGTATTCCATTACTGCTGTTTGTGTTCTGAGACTGGATATTTATAAGAGAAGTGTACATATTGGCATATAAGTTTGAGCTGCCGTTTTGTGCAGGACAGGAAGACCTACCTTTTATCATAGTGTATGAGCACACGGGCGAGTCACTCTGAGATAATTTTCAGTTGGTCTGCTATATGGGAAACACCCTTGTGCATGTTCACACCCTGATATACCCAACAGAAAACACAAGATAGATTGCATTTTTTCACTGAGGGATAAGCAACCTCACCCTTTTATGAGCTAAAAACATGCACAGTTACCATGGAATAATTGATGAAACTTAGCTTTCTCTGCAGTGAAGTGTGCATGTGTCTGTTGTCTCTCTGATAAACTTGCTTCAGAATATAGTACCATCAAGCAATTATGGAGCAAATATGGGAAGGAAAAGCTCCTCAGACTCTATCAGATGTTATTTACAAAGCTAAGGAGTATCACTTCTGGATTTATTTTTGTAATGCCTTGAAGCATGAAGATGCAGCTCTCACTAATAAACTTGTATTTCTCCCCATTATCTGTAGATGTCTAACCTGTCTAGTTTCTGGTATGAATGCTTGAAAGAAGCAAATTAAAAATTCACTCCTTGTGTTCATTCATGCTGATGAAACTCAATTAAATGAATATTTATGTAAAGCAAATACAAGAGAGAAGTAAATGTAGCCAAGACAAATGTATTTAAAATTTCAAAACTTTTTTTTCTTTTTCCTTTTGCAGTGTTTGCTGTCTCTTTTAGAAATCCCAAGAGAACATATGAGTTACCAGAAAATGGATGAATGAGTACCCTCTAGAGGCAGAGTTCAGTTGGGGAAAATTCCAAGATATGGAGAACAGGTATCAGTGAAAATAAACAGTGCTGCTGTGCGGAGAAGAGAGTTGGGATTACTCAAGGCTCACATAAATACATACAGTAAGTACTGTTTGAAAGTCAAAGGGGCTCCTTTGGGCAGAAAATCTTTGAATACTGTAGCTTTAAACAAAGTCATTTTCATAAGTATTGAATCTGAATCTCAAAGCAAACTTGATCTGCATAAAATTCAGCCAGAGGATCTCCTAATAAGTTCAAAGTAAGGCTTAACGGAATTGTACCTTGATGCAAAAACCTTTGGCATTTTTGTGGCTAACAGTTTCAGTGGCTAACAGTTTTTGTGGCTAACATAGAGGAGCTATATGGAATTTAAATAAAATCATTATGAAGGTATTGAACAGTGTGAATTGTGGAATTCTTTGTTACAGATCTGTACCTTTGAGTTTGAAAAGCAGTGGCTTATAATCTTGTACTCAGTCAATAATCTAAAACAACTTGGTCTATGGTCTTTAAAACTTTTGCTGATTTTAAAACTCCAGTGGGACAAGTTTTCAGCATCTTGGGCACAGGGAACTCAGTCTCTGTTCTCTTTAATGTTGTAACTGTTTTACATCAGGGCTGTAGTGATATCAAACCAGTGAAAGCTGCATGAGATGTGGTAATACACTGATGAATATGCCACTGAGAGTATAAAGTGCCAGATTATTTGATTTCTTGCAGTATTTTATATCAGAACTGTCATTTGAAGGTCTAAGGGAATATTTATTTTCCATTAGATGCTCATGTTCTATTTGTTTCCTATGGGATACCTATTTGCATCTGTTATAGAGTGATTATGTATTTAAGGCCTGATTCATGCCAGAGTAAATCAGTAATTATTCTAAAGGTGTCATTGACACTCTGCCAGTGTTAAACTGGCATGTGGGAAGAGCACAAATAAATCTGTTCTGATAGGTACAGTGGATGGTCTGTTGCTTTTTGTTACTGAAGAACCTCAGGCTATTGTATTGGCTTTGTAACACTCATATATGTTTGGGAAACCTTTTTTGCCTCATGGTTAGCTATTGTAATTAAAAGACAGAGATAACAATGCAGAATATATCTCCTGTGTATGCTCTCCTGTGCAACTGCAGCACTTCTACTGGATTAGAACCCTCTATTGTACAAACATAGGGAGATACTCATATGAGGCAGATTTACCCTAGGATGTCCATTAGCATTTCCCAAAGCAGTTTGTGTCCTTTCTTGTGTGATAGGAGAGATATTGATCAACTGCCTAGTAAGTTAAATGGTCACAGCTTAATCATGTAAACTTCTGCTTTCCCTGGGGATTGTGCGTTCTACTGCTGGGAGTCAATGCTGCAATATTTCTCTACTCTTGACAGAGAAATCAGCATCTTGATTTCTGCCAGTCTTCCAGCTGATTTTTCTAAGCTCTGTACTATAAAGAAGTACACAGTGATGGAATTCTTAAGAGATTTTGTTGCTGTATTTTTTCTTGCTGCTGTAACTTCTGCAGCCTGTACAGACTTGCCCTTCACCTATTTTATGTTAGCAGTTCTGAGATGGGAGAGAACCTTTCTACTGCTAAGCGTGTTATATGCACAGATGTTCTCTCTGTAGATTTGTGAGGAAAAGTCAAATGACAACATGTCAGCTTCTCAGTTCCAGAGAAATTATCACACGTTACCTTGGCAGTGCTAATAGTTTACAACGTTCATGGTCTGTAATGGGTTGTTTGCCTTAAAGGGCTTTGACAGTTTTGCTGAACTTAATATGTACTCAGCTAAGAGAAGATCTTTCTTCACTACATCACTTGCCATTTGAATAGGTCACATTTTGATGAGATGTGTTTGATTTGCTGACTGTGAAACTGCTGTATAAATCTTCCTTTATGCTTACATATTTCTCAAAAGATCCACTGTATTATTCTGGGAGCAAATACCTCATTATTTGCTGCTGAAAGCCATGTAAGAACACCTTTCTGTATTCTGAAATCCTTCGGTGACATCTGCCCCTGTAAGTTTGCATCCAAAATGAATGGGAAGTGATTTCATTCCATGGTGGTGTTGAACTGGAGTCTGGCTTTGTGATAAGACAAAAAATATGAAGGCAGAATGCCTGGGGGAGGTTTTCAGTGGCTTTTTTAGGGTTATGCTATCATGGCTGAGGAAGTGAAGATCTAGTCAATGTATTGGCTTGTTTGACTGCATTATATGCAGGTCTGGAACTGAGCACTTGTTGATGTCATTGATAGCAGATCAAGCTGTACAGGTACTTCTGCACTTCTCAAACATAGACCTCCTGAGAGACTGCCTCTGAAACAGATTCTTCTTACAATGTTATGTCCTCCAATCACATATTGAAGGAAATAATATTTAGAGGAAAAAACACTGTTCATGTGATGGATGGACCTTGCTTATGCTACCATACCAACTAGTATCATCGTGATAGTATTTGTAGAGATGCAAGGAAGAAATGTTCTTGGTAAGTCTTGCACTGCAGAATGATTCAGGATTTTCTACAGGATTTGGATGTCTCTTACAGCTGTCTTCAGATAGTAGGTGTTGGTTATGATAGTGCAGGCCAGCACAATTAGGTGATGAATCTTCAGCATCATAATGTCTGTTATTTTAACATCTGTGCACCTGTACTAGGATCCCTGTACAGAGTTCAAGGCCTATAAAAGTTTGTGCAAGGAGAGAAAAACAACATGCAGAAAATACATTTAAGAACAACTACAGTCAAGTAAAATTTCTCTAATGGTGGATATAAGGTTAATATGAGGCTGGCTCTTCACACACAGTAGCGTTTGAAGCCTCCCCTGGAGCTGCAGCAAAGTTGTCTGAAGCTGTCATGACAACACTAAGCTCCAGAGTGGTTTGCTTTCTGTTTGCCATTTGGAAGATTATCGTAACTGGATGCCTCCATACCATGAATGTATATGATCAAAAATAACAGGGCATGAACATACTGCAGATGAAAAGATAATGAATATTTTAATGCTCAAGGAAAGGTTAATGAACAAAGCAATGAAAAAGTTCTGCAACAGAGAGGAAACTGTTTCCCTGAGTTGGTATCTGAATTCCATGCATAGCTCTTCGGCTATGTCTTCGGCTGTCCTCCACTGGCAAAGCTACTTGGGAATCGTAGTTCTTTGTTTCTGAAATGCATATAAAGTCCATATCCAAACTATGGCATAGGCAAGCAGAGCAGCCGAGCGTATCAGCCCCATTGTCTGAGCATCTGACAATGCCCATAAAGTATCTTATGCCTATGACGCTAATTTTATTCCACCTCTTGTTTGGATATATGAAGAGGAATTTTCTTAAATTGGGCCTTCAGCCATCAGTGCTCATGTTTGAAAAATGGTAACAGACATTCTGTTTATCACTTGTAATACTTGCCCATATGCCATGTGTTAGGTGTCAGGTGGAAGCATCCTTACTTCTCTGTATCATAGGAAGAAATACTGTGAATTTCAACCTGGCGATATTCAGAACCCACTGAGTACATTCATTTGGCCAGAGGGCATCCCATGAAGCGGCATAAGGAAAGCCTCTTGCAATCGCTAAAGACTTTTCTTGCTGTAATCCCTGCTGATCCTGGGAATCTGAGGTGGGATCTTTTTCTTGCTTTGCACAGTCCTGTGACAATGCCTCCAGGGCTGCTAATGCATTAGCAAAAAAATTCTGCCAAGCTTTTCACAAGTAACATTTTCTTTCATAAATATACCAGCTGATTTTAATGACAATTGTGAGATACTGTTGCAGAAAGTCAGGGTGGCAGAACCTTACTTTTTTCATGAGTACAGATGAATAGCTTTAATTCCAGCTGCTTAGAAAGGAGCCAGAAATGTCTAAAGCTAGAAAAGAATCAGAAAGTTTTCGCAGATAAATAAAGCACCTGACCTTCCCTTCCACTTCTTCCATGACACCCATAATGATCTGATATTTGCTATACCAGGCAGATCATCCCTGTGAGCTGATGGGTGAATTATTTATCCATATGCCCATTCACAGTTCTGCACCTGTGTCAGCTTTGGTACATACCTAGTCTTGATAGTGTCAGGTTATGTGCTCCTTTTCATTGGGACGTTTTACTCCATAACAGTCTAGCACTTCTGTAGTTATCAGGAGTATCTGTAGCCTTGGTGAGAGGCCACCTAGCTGTTCCTTGATAAATAATTAATAAATAATACATCAAGTGCTGGCATCTTGCTTTAACCTGTTGAATTACATAGGGAAAACTTCAAATGTAGCAAACATTAATTCATGGATGACTTTTTTGGGTTTATTATCCATTTCAATTTCCACAATTGTCCTGCATCTGAGTGAATGGAATATTTCCATTCTGAAAATGATTAGTGATATTCATGTGTTTGTCTTCATTTCTTCTGTTTCTGCCACTGCTCACCATTCTTTTGTAACAAAGCTGTCCCCCAGCTTGCTTTTTCATGTTTCAGATCACATAAAGGTGGTGCTATTCAACAGAAAGATATTTGTTTATTTTTCAGTTTACTGAATGCATCTACAAACATCTCAAGGTGCATAAATTTCAGTAAGTGAAAAATATAACAGATAATATTGAGCGTATCAGACACAGCAACAGAGATCACAAAATCACTTGTACCGTAGCTAATGGGATGCCCTCGCAAATGTGCTGACAAAAGGGCTGTTTTAAGTTCTGCACGAGTTGCGCTACCACAAGCCATGCTGACTGTGGGGTGATGGCTTCTGTAAACTCTACAAGCAAATGCTCAAAGTGCAAGGGCAAGCTATAGTTACCTACTGCAGTGACTTGCAGCTGCATCTGCTGATTTCCTAGTGCACAAATGAGAGATGACATCAGATGAGCTTTGTGCTAGAGACTTGATTAAATTGGATGCTGCACCAGACAGAAAGGATTACAATGATGTTAGTAGTTCTAAGAAACCATGTAGCACAAAAGACTAGGCTGTACCTCTGTCAGCTGAACCTGACAGCATTGCTCTGTGAGAAAAACCTTTGAAGTTAAAGACTCTAGTCTGATGATCTTTGTTTGCATCAAGCTTATGGTTGTTTAAAATCTGGTTTTGGTACTGCATGTGTTTGGATAGAGCAATATGACTGACTTATAATTTTTCAGATCTTACACTGATTCAGCTTCTTATTACATATGCACAATACACCAAGTGCACATCCCTTTCTAGGTACTGTAAATTAGCTACAGTATATGAATCTCAGCATGAAATATGATAGCATTTTATTCATGTTGGAAGTAATGATCGTATTATGTATATCATGCCCAAAGAGAAATAGCGTGACTTCAGGCAACAGAAATTAACAGTATGAAACATTATTGTTTGTGATGTTGCTGATGTTTTAATTGCTGATCATTAATCTGTGTTCTTCAATTCCAATGTTGGTGGAATTATAATTAGTCCAGTGTGTTTTGCTGAAATGTAGCAAACAATCAGTCTGCCACTAATGATAGGGCATGTGGGACTCCAAAACTGAGTATCAAGTCAGTACTTCTGTTCCACAGTGTCTATTTTTTTTATGCTGGTATTTCGGGAGAAAATTTTACTTATCAGGAGAATAACTTAAACTAAAGAAAACTTTCAGAGCTTGCAAAACAACTGCAAAGAAAACCTTGCATGTTTTATTTATTTCCATTTAAATGCTAATTATATAATGATGTAATTACTGTATCATGGTACAGTGGAAGAAAACTTTGGACATACATGTTTCTGGGAATGTAAATAATGTCATTATAGTTGATCCTAAGTGTGGCCTTCACTCTGTTGTACGTATGTTTGCCTAGTCAATCAGAAGTACGTATACTCAATTTATTGTGCTACTTTTTATTTGTTCAGGCAAAGATCCATTTCATCATAAATTGACACTCCGTGCACATGTGCATTCATGAAATTTAAAAACTGTGTATGTGTTTCAGGATTACTTATGTTGTAGAACCAAATCTACCTCTGCTCTTGGACCAAGCTCACTTTAAGAATAATTTCTGTTCCCTTTTCAGCCTTTTATCTCAGAAAAAATATGACTGATAATGCCAGTCAAAAAAACCTCAAAACACCACCATATCACATTCTCTTACATCAATGCAAAAGGAGTTGAAGAATTGCAAAGTAGTTGTATGCTTGTATAACTTGTTCAATATGGCAGATATACACTACAGTAAATAGCTAAGGGTTATAAAGCAGCTTTTACAATTTTGTTTTGCCTGCAGTGGCAGGACTTTGCCTGGAAATGTGCTCCAGTAAACCAAGGTATGACTGTAAACTTCCAAAACTGAGTTGATGTCAATCAAAGTATGGAAGATCCTTTATTTCATTTTCTCTTAGTTTTGCTGAAATCAACTGGAAACAGGTTTTAGTTAAACAAAAAGAAGAGCCCTTCAGAAGCGACTGATGAGTGTCCCACCAAGGATTTTGTACAGTATAACTATATTGGCTTTGTATGCATTTAGATCACATTGATACATTCCACTTTTAAAGCATCTATAATCTGATCTGGCTCTAGATGAAGTCAGTGAGATACTGCCACTTACCACAAGAGAGAGGTTGAATCATTCTCTTAATGAGGCAGGGTCCAGTTCTCATTTGGTGTAAATCAGTGTTTAAATAATTTATCCTGGCTCAGAATCCATCCTCTTCTGTTTAAAGAATAAACTTATTTTCTAGTTAGCACTGATTCTGTAAAATTCCATTTACCTACTTTCTCCATTGGAAAAAAAAAAAATTGTATTCAGGTTTAGCACAGAAGCAAAGAAGTGTTTATTCAGAAATTATTTCGTATAATTCTAAAACCAGATGTTGTTTCCACACTAATCTCTATAATCAATGATGACATTCCTATTGCCAGCAGACAGCTGAATGTCAAGCTCTTAATGACTGAATTTTCAACAAGGCTTCATTTCAGCTCAGTTTCAGATGCAGTGGTACAGCAAAATTATGAAAGTTTCATGATTGAATGAAGTACATATCTCATTATAGCTGTAATGGTGAACAAAATTTTGCATTGAATGTCACTTCACTTTGACCATCAGTCTAACGGTGTAACATTAATGTACGATGAATAACCTGCATGTGTATGAGATTAAGAAATCAGTGGTTTAAATTCTGGAATCTACTTTTATAACATAGTTTATCTGCCAAGATTTAACATGTGTCAGTTTATGATTAGCACCTGATTCTAAATCCGTTTGTGGTAATGTATTCTAAATGGGGACACCTGCTTGGCTAGAGTAATATACCCAACTTTTAAACCTGAGTTAAAACAAAGAAAAGCTTATACATCCACAAAGAGACATAATAAATAATAATAATAATATATCGTGGTGATTTAAAACAGTCACAGAATATGGTAAATTTTAGAAATAACACTTAGTTTGGCTTTTCTCTGTTACCAAGCGATGAAAGGCTTATAGCTGAAGTAAGATGTGATGAATGAATCCAGTGAATACTTTACAAATCCTTCAGAAGAAAGAGAATTGCTGCCACTTCAGAACCAGCTGTGTGTTGAATTTATGTAATACTGACAACCTAGAGACTTTGTTACAGACAAAAAATTTTACATTGGAGTTTGTTCAGACAAATTCTGATACATTCTAGTTTGAAGTGTCAAGAGTGGGGAATGAATAGCATTGGCTACCAGGTGACATAAGAGTTGTTAAAAGTTGCCCACTGTTGGTGTTAATCCTTCCCAACTGCAAAGCAGACTGAGATGTGGTAGCTCTTAGAATGAAAACTGATGTTGGAAGAAACCTTGACAACGGTATAATTTTCGCTGGTATTGTTAAGACAACACTCATTTCATTGATTCATTAAGTATTATGCTGATTATAAGCCCTGCAGAACATCTACACAACCTAATCAGTCTTTCCTTCATTGTCAAGTACATTTGTTGTGTTTGTGTGAGATCACCCAGCTCCCTGAGTGCTGAGCAGTCGCACTTCTTGGCAGAATGTGCCTTTGCTTTTAGTAAGATGCACTTCAAAGCATTGTGCCACACTGCACCAAACTGCACGCTAAAACAGTATAAATCCTTTCACTTTCATTTGCTTTTCATTCTTTACACCTTATCTTGGAAGCATTAAAGGCAACCAGCTTTTTGGCTTTCATGCCTGCCTGAAGGTGTAAGTACAACAATGCTGGTGCCAAAATGGCTAAAGAATCAGAACGAGAAACTCCCTGAATGGAGAAAGGGTGGGAGGGAAGCAGGAAAATGAGCAAAGAAGATGAAAGAAGAGCACTGAGGAGAAAAACTATTTCTTAATTACACTACGAACTTTCTCTTGCAAGTCTTGGATCTCATCCTAATTAAAGTAATTGGCATGTAGCAGTGTGATACAGATGGAATTCAGACACATTCTGTACTGGGCAAAGAGGGTTTAAATTTGCATTTGCTAGCTAGCTTGCAAAAGAGCTGGTTTTTTTTTTTTTTTTCTCTTTTTGTTCCTTGTGTGCAAAAGGAAGAGTGGGATTACATGGCTGTTAAGAAAGAGAAGGCACGTGAATGCAAATATCTGTGCCCCTCTTCAGGCTCAACTGCCTGAACAATTATGCTCACCTTGCATTCAAAAGGAGTTTGAGCTCCTGCAGGAATGTCCCTATGACAAATCCTCGGAATATTTTAGAGAATATTTAGTTGGTTTGGGGAGATTTTGTCTAGTCTGGGAGCGGACAGGAGCTATAGCCATCAGGGGCTAATCTAAATCCTTTCAAAATGACTGGAGTGACACTGGATGAAAACCTGGCCTCTTAGTCTACTCTGCTTCTTTCTACCCGGTGAATTCTCATCAGCTTTGAGGTTTAAAGGGTGAAAGCACAGTAAAGGATAATGGGTTTGCAAGACAGAATTTAGCTTCCATTGGTGGAGAAAAAGGAACATGTGCTAATGAAATGGATCACGAAGGCCAAGTACTTGCTTGCTGCTTCCCTACCAATCACAGCTCTCTACGTGTGGTCTTCTGGGTCTGGAGACTCTCTTCACACGTCCCTTGATCTTTGAGAAAACCCAAGATTCGTTCAGTTCAGCTCAAAACAGAGTTGGCGCAAGATACTGGCAATGGCACTGGAGAAGCCATAAAAACCTGAATGGTTTCGCTGAGGTTGATCCAGCTCCTATGCAGAACAGCTGTGTAAGCTCTAGCTGCCTGGAAATGTCTGGAGAATGGACGGTAAAATGAAATCACAAACTACTACTAGGACACCAATTCTCACTGTGGTCTTTGAGACAAAATTTCAAGTTTTCCAATGTAGGTTCCAGCTCAAGAAGTACAAAGCTTGCACAAATCTCACCGATTTCAAAACAGACGGTGGGTTCTCAGCACAGCTGTGCATCAGGACATGCCTGTGTGGATGGGTTTGAAAGAAAGGAGATTAGCTGTCTTTGTCCTGTTTCCAGATCTGTAATTCTAGAATGGTAATAGGTCCTATCTTCCTGTAAGAAAAAATACCATCTTCTAAGGGCCAGGGGGCTGTATTATCTCTCAAGAAAACAAGCTTGTCTTCACAACAGAGAAAAGACTGAGGACTTATAGACATAAATGGAATTCTTATGCAGAACACTAAGTGCACTCTCTCAGGACTTATTGTTCCTTAATTCTCTTGTTCACAGTCTGAGAATCACAGTGAGTAGGCCACCCAGCGACCATTAGGGAGGATGGAAAACCTTGACTTGCCCCCCGCCCCCCCCCGCCCCCCCGCCAAAAATTTTAAGTTATCCTGGCTGCTTCGGATATCAGTGTGTTCCAGTCATATGTAGATAACATGCAAACAGTGGTGTATCAGTGTGTGAATATGCAAAGATTACTCTGCAGTATTAGCTTTAATGTCTTTCTGGTATTCATATGGATGTTATTGAAATGCCACTGATTAACAGGCTGCCGTGGCTTTGAGCCTAAGTTTTGTAACATGCTCTTGAGTTTTAAGGTTTCAATTTTCTGTATGTGCCAATGGAAGAGTTCAGAGCCTCAGAGAACAGCTTATGTATCTTGAACTCTTTTATTCAGGGGTGCGTGTGTTCTAGTAACAAGTGCCTGCCCTCTGCAAATCAGTACGTCTGTCTGTGCTTGCATGGCATTTCAGTCCTGTAAGGCTTCTCTTTGTGATTGCTGCAGCCTGCCTAAATAGGTCAAAGAAGGACATTATGCTGTTAATTGATGGAAAAGGTGTTTGAAGGCCTTCCTCTGCCCTCAACGTTTTTTTAATTTATCTTCAATTTGTGTGGGGCAATTAATATGACAGGGGCAAACATATACCTAGGTCATCTCTGCTCATGAGTTAAACACAAAAATTGTGATCAAAACCACTGGAGAGTTGCCTAGTAAAAGAGGATCATTCTCATAGGTGACAGTATCTTTTTCTTCGCCTTTCTTAGAGTTAACAATAGTTGGAACACAGTGAATCCTTTTAAAAGGTAAGGAGTTTAAATATGGTTATGCTTCTTCATTTCATCCTGTCACCCAAACAGGGAGTGAAATGCCAGAAAGTGCACCATTGTCTCCTTCCCTTGTCAGCTCCTCTGTGTCTGCAAGCAAAGAAAACCTTAGTTTTCTCTTATTCCAGTGAGTCAGTATCAGTCTGTCTTTCTCTGAACCTGTTGTGAGATCAAAGGTAGGAGTCATTGGATAGGAGAACTGCTGCAAGAGCTGCATGCAAGCTCAGCAATGGAGAAGCAGCACAGCAGCATGGCTTCCCTCCTGTCAGTGACCCATCTGCCAAAGGTGAGACCAAGAAACTTGACACATCTGCAGATGTACAAAGCCGAAAGGAGGCTCAGCTCTCACATCTCATCAGGAGCAGTAGCTCTTCTGGAACCCAGTGCAACTAACCAGATGCTTTAATTAAAACTACACTAATTTAACAAGCTACAAACTCCAATTAAGAGGCAGAAAACTATATGTGAATCATTATAAAGCTTATTTTCGCAGACACTATTCCTTATTAGATGATTTCTAGATTTGTGGTGGAACAGAACCAATGGTGTTTAGTAATGGAGGTCATACATGCTGTGCATAAATTTAGGATATTTCATAGGTCTAACTCTTTATTAGAATTGCAGTTAGGCCTAAACTCAATTTGAGTCAGTGAGGCACGGACTCAGGTGTACTTTTAAATGTTTTTATGGACTGGACCTGCATATGCAACTAAGGTTTTCCTTCTGCTGCATAGATTTTTGAAATTGCCTTAAAGGCCTCTGGGGTTGATACTGAAAATTGTTTTATTTTCAAAAGCTTGAACTCAGTTGAATAGTTGTTACTAGAATGCTCCATGATACTTACAGGAAGTAGTTACTGACTCAATCGCGATATGTTATTGCTGTGTGCCTTTGCTTGGGCATCTACAAGTGTAAACAGCACCATGCTATTTAAAAGACACCATCTCTTAGTATGTGCAAAGTGAGTGTATGTGCAACCTAACTTAGTTAGGTTTTGGGGGATTTTTTTGGTTCTGTTTTGTTGTTTTTAAAATATACTGTGTTTATGGCACTTGGAGTTCTGAATATAAGCAGGAAGCTGTGAGATTAATAGATGGTGCTTTCTGCACTTAGAGCTGCATTTTCTGTCATCCTTTTGTGTGGCTGACAGATCTGGTATGTGATGGGGGAAAAAGTTATAATTTTTTTTTAAAGTTAGGAAAATAAGTCAAATGAGTCCTGCTAAAAGGCAGTCTCATGCTGTTGTCATTAAAGGCTTCCCCTGAGAAACTGGCAAATTGATAAATTAAGCTTTCCCTCTGTGACAGCCTTTCACACACTCAAGATGTAGTCCTGCTTTAGTCTTCAGCAGCATTAAATCAATCTACTATAGAAATACTTTGCCTTGCTAGCTAGGTACAAAATAGATCTAGATATTTGGTTCACTATGTTTAGCTCTAAGTCAATCTTTTGGCAATCACAAGAGGCTTACATTTTGTATTTATGTTGAAATGCATCCCTAATTGAGATGTCTATACTGCTTCAAGCCTCTCTTCTTGAAAACTAATTAATACATATCACACTAGAACACAGAATTTTTATTAAGACTCAATTAACAAAGATGTAATGAGGCCAAACTAGGTGAAGCTTTTAGTGTGTATTATACACAGTAGATCTTGGAAGATAGATGCAAAGTCAAATCTCACTTTGAACCTGCTTTCATTTAGAAGTTGTAATAAAAAAATCCTACATGGTTCCTGTACTGACAAGAAGCTCATAAATAAGAAACCTAAGCAAACTAAAATACCTTTCCATAAGTAAGAGGTATTTTAGTTACATCCCCCGTGAACACGGGAAAGTGATATTTTTGTTTCAAACTTTTTTATAAAGGCTGATAGCTTATTTCATTAAGTATTACCAGACAGTACTAAATCATTACCATTTGCCTGCATGTCCTTTTGTTTTTTTAATCTCCTCCAACTGCAAAAAATTTTTGTAACAGTTGTTTAGCCAAATTGCCTTCATATAAATACCAAAAGGTAGTGTAGTTTCTCAGCATTGCATGTGCTATGTTGCTTTAGTTTCTCAGGATTCCATGTGCTAAGTTGCTTTAAAAATGCAGGGTGTGATACTTTCAAAGACCTATGATATTGTTTATTAGTGTATCTTGTGATACCTGCAGAACTGAGATGCTAACGGAAATCTCTGTTGTGTGAGGATAGCAGTAACAGCTGGTACTGACTGGTCTTAGTAGTCTGTTGGCCAGACTGATAGAAAATGTGGTAAATTTGCTTAAGCATTTGTCAAAAATCTGAACTAAGGCTACAGTATTTAAGAAAGTTGAAAGTAGTGTAGTTGACTATGATGTCATTAATGTTTATAGGCAGAATGTGGCTGAATTAAACACAGGTTTATATATTATAATCTGGTTTACAGTATATGTGTTATCAATGCAGGCTATAATTAAGTAGAATAACTTAAAAAAAGTAGATAGGATGGAAGGAAAATTGCATAGGTCATCCTTACAAAAAAGAATCTTAAATTACATAATTGTTGTGGACTCAATGAGTCTGACAACGTCTTTCTTGTTAAATAAAGGGCTCAGTCATTCAGCTCTTGACTACTCTTGTTCTGTCATATTTATAAAGGAAACTAACTCTTTTGTGTCACTTTTAAAAAGATAAAAACGATCCTTCTTAGGAATTGAGTAAGATGACTTTTTGTTCCACGTTACTGTTGCTAAGTACTATTAGTCTCAAAACACAAAATCTAAAGCAATTGGCAGAATGCCTTCATCTTTACTGATAAATACAATGCATAAAACCAGTAACTCATAACCAGAATAATACCGTTTGTGACAAGTGGTAATGCCAGGGAAATTTGAGTATTGAGATGAGTCTTTATTTGACTATATAAATAAATAGTCTGGCCTATTTGACTATATATAAATAGTCTGGCCCATTTTGCTAATATAGTATGTCAATTTAGTCATATATTGAAATATTTGTAGCATCCAGATGCCAACAGGAAATCATGAGAAACGAGTTACTTTCTAGCCCCTCAGTCTTCATAGATTAATTACTGGCTTGTTTCAATAAGGGAAAGCATATGAGTAACAACTGACAGCTCTCCCTTCACCTCCATCTTTGGCATCATTCACTGNTTCCTTTCCTATGACTCCTTTAGCATTTTAGAATCCATTAACACACAATGGGTTGCTCTTCTATGTTGGTACCATGAGCTCTGTGCCAGTCACAGGTGGCAATAACTGGCCATTAGTTTTCTTTGTTTAGTACCCAAATTTCACATCACATCCTATCCTAGTCCTTGTAGGCACCCATCTTTTGGGGCTGCGTACTCCTGGCTCACCTCATTAGGTTTCTCTGTCTCCTTCTGTGCATCTAGCCATGCTTAGAGAACATACGTATTCTATCATATTTC
>WEKW01000056.1:6559-27231 GCA_013389905.1 Sula dactylatra
CAGGATTATCTCACCAAAGCTACTTTCTGCTAGCTGTTTCCAAGTTGCTGAATAGGACATCATCTGAGCAATAGAACCTTTATTTCAGTAGATTTGAGTTCCTTATTCAAGGGATGGGACTTTAAAGACTTGTGTTACAAGGTCTTCTGGTTAAAAAATATTACGCAATTTTGCTAAAAATATGTATTTTTCATTTCTATTCAGGTGATGTGAAGAACAGTTTCTAAAATCAACAGAAAAACAACTAGTGCAAGCCATAGCAGAAATTATTAGGCCAGATTCAAAATATACACCCCATACTGCTATGCTAACAATGGTAATACAGAAATAAACTGTATTTTTCTTTCCTTGAATAGAATATATGTGCCCCTGATGAACAGGTGAACTGAATACTGAAAGGATGTTTAACAACATTCATTAGCACTATTTACATGAGGAAATACTATACATCACTGAAAAATGGAAACTAAAAGTTAATTTTCAGAGTTACATGGATGAAATTAAATTATAATTTGCTCACACTAGTTGAAGTTTTCCTTTTGTTTCAGAATATGACAGGAAATGAATCAAGCCACACTTGCATGTTCATATCTTAGCTAAGTCTGTCTCAGGAACTCTCATAAACTGGTACAAGTGTGTGATTGATAAATTGGTAACTCTTGACTCTGTATCTCCTGAGCATGTATTTCACACTTTATAATTTCCTTCAGATTTCCTCAGAAGACAAAACTGTTGTTGTATTCTCTCACCCTGCCAATGTCAGGTTTCACTAAAGTAGGTCACTTCATTTAGCACAGTGCTCTGAGATGCTCACCCAATATATTTGTGCATCTGGACGCTGTATCTCCACTGTTTACAGCCAAATGGAATATAAAGATCTCACACCATCAAACAAAACTTTGAGGTACTGAGTTTCCTTGTTTGTCAGAAAAACACCAGTTTCTACAGAATAATTTCAAATGCTGTTCCCATAGACACTGGAATATAACAAAAGCAAGGAACCCTAGGCATTCCTTGGTATATGGTGATTATCACAGTATGGAAATTTTCATCGGGTTTTATACAATTTATATTTGTAATTCCATTGCAATAAATCAGTTGTACCTTGCATTTCTCTGTATCATTGTGAAAGGTTATTCAGGGTTAACTACATTTTGCAGTTTGGTTTGCCATTGTTGCTTAGTCATTTCCTGAACAGCCTGTCTCTCAGCCTGGTATCCTCTGCCAATAGGGATTTGATCTAAGGAACATTTTAAGCAGATAGCTATACTTCAGGCAGCAAATGTTTCTGAAACTTCCTTCTCATTGTCTCTTTCATGTGAAATCTCTGTTTCATTCCTCAAACTTTCTCAATGAGTGCAAATACAAGTGTTAAGGCAAAAGCATGGGGCTTAGATGCATAAATCACATGTATCCAAAGCATGTGATTGTAGAGTTCACTTTAGTCTCTGCCTTGGCACTCCATTCTCTGGCAACTTCCCTTCCTGACTGTCCTGGTTTTGGCTGTGATAGAGTTAATTTTCTTCGTTGTGGCTGGTATGGGGCTGTGCTTTGGATTTGTGCCGAAAAAAGTGTTGATAATGTGAAGACGTTTTACTTGTTGCTAAGTAGTACTTACACTAGTCAAGCGCTTTTTCAGCTTCCCGTGCTCTGTCAGGTGCACAAGGTGTTGAGAGGGGACACAGCTGGGACAGCTGACCCCAACTGACCAAGGGGAGATTCTATCCCATATGAAGTCATGCTCAGCATCTAAAGCTGGGGGAAGAAGTAGGAAAAGGGGGATGTTTGGAGTTAAGGCATTTATCTTCCCGAGTAACTGTAACACTTGATGGAGCCCTGCTTTCCTGGAGGTGGCTGAACACCAGCCTGCCAGTGGGAGGGAGTGAATGAATTCCTTGTTTTGCTTTGCTTGTGCACGAGGCTTTTGCTTTACCTATTAAATCTTTATCTCAGCCCAGGAATTTTGCTTTTTTTCTCCGATTGTCTCCTCCATCCTATGGTGGGGGTTGTGAGCAAGTGGCTGTGTGGTGCTTAGCTGCTAACTGGAGCTAAACCACAATGCTGACTTACCATCCTATTGTACTTCCTTCACCATAAAGGAATCAGGAACCAAACAAGCCTTTCAGGTGGCAGGCTGGAAACACACAAAAGGATCACCCTTTTCAACAGGAGGCAGTTAGACTGTAGACTTTGCTGTCACAAGGTATTTAGGTTGCTCAAGGCACCTATAGGTACAAAAAGTATTTAGACAAATTCCCAAATGAAAAAGATGAAGAGGGTTGTCAAGCATCATGACATCATTTCTGCTTCAAAAATCTCTGTGTTAAAGATTACTGGAAAATGGGTAGTGTTACTGGGGCACTGTCAGTATATGTCGCCTTCATTCTTCCATCTGGCTTTAAGCATATGATATTGCCCAGTGTCAGAAACAGAATACATTTTAGGATCACATGTCGTGTCTGAGATAGGATCTTCTGCTGTGGAACCTTAAAAATGTAGCTGTCATTGGCTTCTTTAGTGTATCCAGATTGCCCACCTCAACATCAGCATCTCCTTTGACTAGCTTTCACTGTGTGTGAAACAGATTTATCTTAGCCAGCTCCTTAGAGTATTTTTCTTTAACACTAGTTTTTAATTTTTTCCATGATACTACTTGCACATTTCATTAACGTAGCAGTTTTTGTCCCACTGATTTGCAGCTCATATATTATTGATGACTCTAAAGTCAACACATGCAATATCCCATTATAAGCAGGTGGACTGCTGTTGATCAGACACTGCAGTCTCTTCAGACTTCTTTCAGTTTAGGAGGATATTCACAGGAAAAACAATTTTGAATACATTTGTGATTAGCGATGAAAAATATGTCTCTGTCTGCTGGGGTTTTATTTTCACTTTAGCCACTTGTGGCTGTCTATTGCCCCATGTAATGTATCAGAAAACAGAGCTATCCTGTGCATCTGAGGCTTAAACATATCCTTGGCAGGAGCAGATCCCAGAACCAAATATTCAAAAACTGAAGTTTCACTTCTTCCCTAGTGGCTGTATGATGACAGGTGCATTGTGATCCATTTGGATAAAGGCTCTTCAAGTAGTTGTCGGTAAGTTCTATGTTTAAACATTGCAGTGAAACTTCCTAAGTAGATCAGATTACAAGAGTAAACTGTCAAAGAAAGGAAGCTATCAGGTAAGCACAAATCTTTCAGTGTCTTCCATGATCACAGGGAACAGGCACGTCTGCAGGATTTCTGAAGCTGTAGTTTCTCAGTCTAGAGAGAAAGAACACATTACGCAAATGATGGTCACTTCTTAATGCCAGATATCTTAGGACCTAGGGAGTTCACCCCTAAGGCACACAGCAATGCTTCAGATATAATACTGGTGAAGACTGAAAGCTGAAGTTCTGCTGCTTTGGATGATCAATGAGGGTATACTGAACATTTTGTCAGAAGCAGCATAGATATTTTTCAAACTTTGAAAGAATAATAATTGAGAATGTTGAAATGGTGCTTGCATTGCATACATGTACTATGCCAACTGGTGCTTGTGCTCTCCAATACTTTGTTAGTACAAACTGGCAGTCTATCTAGCTCTAGAGACACTTTTTAGATGGATTTATGTTTTAATTACTCTCCAGGTTTACCCTCACACATTATCTCGTGTCACACGTGCAGCACTCAATCTTGACTGAGTGTCTGTGGTTTGAATCAGATCCCATCTCATCTCTCTCAGCTATGGCAAACTGACTGAGCCAATGCTCTGTGGGCAAGTGCCAACTGCCTGTTCATCACCCCTCTAAATACTGAGTTATTTGCATGACTACTGGGATAGTAAACTAATCTCAGGGGATGAGGAGCCAGAAATGTGAGGTATTTATAGACGGGTGTGACAACAATTTTTAGCAGGATGTACATATCGGTCCCTAGGAGAAGCCTGCCCAAAAGACCTGCTTAGATAAGTGAGACTTTGATGGCATCTACCCAGCTCTAACACTATATGATTTTGATATATGCAGTGAGAACAAGGGACAGTACAATTGTAATCGGGAAGGGTGACTTAAAAGCTTTGGACTATACTTGCCCTGTGGTAATGGTTAGGTATGACACAGGGAGAAGCAAAGAAGTACAGTTGAGTATTAACTGTTTGACGTTCTTGCAAGAAGTGACATCTTTGGAACAACTAATTATGAAGGTAACAACCACTAATTCATTTTAGTAATGCAGAAAATCAAAAAGGGTGGCCCAGGATGATGTGACCAATAAGGCCTTTGGTGACTCATGCAGACCTTCTAAATTAGAAAGAAAAAAATAAGGAAGACATGGTGCCTCAAGGTAACAAATCCATGGGTGCCCTGCACCAGACAGAAGGCTGACCCCAAGGCTGAAGCAATGCATGAGGAAGCTGATCTGCCAGCCTGAACTCAGGAGAACCAGGTGACTGGGGCCAGGGCCTGACTTCCCTAAGTCCCTGGTGCTGGTTGTGGCTGAACTTATGACATTGACAGTTGTGAACAGGCTTTGTACAAAGCATTCACATGTGTGTGTCTTTGAGTGGGAAAACAGAAATCACAACTGGCTTGCTATTCTGATCCTGCTTAGAGAATACATTTTAGATTGTATGCCATTGAGATTTCTTCTTGCAGATTCTGTAGCCCAAATTCCTCTGTGACAATATCCACGACATCTGTATCTGTAACAGCCTTCTAAAAATTGCTTCATTTTAGACAGCAGAAGGCCATTACGAAGACAGATGAAAAAATCAAGGATGGCCCTCTTCAGAATTACTTTTTATTTCCAGCATTTTTAAAATATATCCATTCCTTCCACCTAACTAGTTCTATTACTCCCTTTCGCCAAAGTAAATATACATAACGTTCTTGTCCTCCTCAGATAAAAGTCCATCTTTTTTTCTCTGCTTCCCTTCATAGATCTCTTTCTACCCCTCTGGTGACATTTGAGTCTTTTCCTGAGTGGTGAATAGTCCTTTTACTTTCAGACAAGTATAGCCAACTTACCTGGGGCTAGGGAATCTGAAAGACCTACTAATAGGACATACATTGACAACAGAGAAATCTGCCAGGCAGAGGACGAGTTTCCTGTTAGAGTTTGTCCTTGGTCACATGCAGGTGAAAAGCTCATAGTGCCCACATCTTGGTGTCTGCCTCCTCATGATCTCACTAGTTGAAATACTAAAGTGGGCTCAGGGGACTGCACCAGTTGAGCTGGGATGTCCAAGAATCCTCTGGGAGTGTGCAGTCCCTGAGGCTTAGCAAATGTGACTATTAGATACACTCAAAGAATCGAAGTATTTGAACAAAAGTGTTCAGTCTACAGTTTCTCTGAGGTGCATTTGAGCATTTTCTCCTACACTTGAGGGTAGTCTTCTGGCATTAAAACTTTTTGTCTTTTCCTTATAACACATTTAGCTCTTCATCCTGACATCTGGAGAAAAGAAGAAAGAGACAGTACTAAACTAAATTAAAAGTGACTGATAAGCAGCATCTGCTTGCTCTTTTAAAGAGGCCAAATTAATATACCTCAGAGGAGTGAACTCTTTTGTTGGTGATCAAAGCACAGAACAGAATAATATGAATCAGATATATCTGTGCTTACTCAAATGTTAGCAGAACTGGTGATGCCTCACCCAAGACAAGACTTACCACATTTTTCCCTGTCAAGTAAGAGCAAGGCATTTGTTCTTTATCCCATAGCAATGAGCCAGGTCTAAAAGTCTCAGTGAGATCAGCCCATCAGGCATGTGGGATTTTTTCAAATCTCACAGATGAAATGCCAGGCTGAAAACATAACCCCTACAATATGTGTATCCTTTGTTTTTAATCTGTATCCAAGGCACAGCCCTGATCTAAATTGAGGTGAGTGAGATGCACAGAGATGGAGCCCTGTTACATCTCCAGACCAGGAAGGGCAACTGCGTCAGAAACATTTTAAGTGTCTTTAGCTTGCCATTTTTACTCTTAACTTGCCTTTAGTGTACATTGCGTCTAATTTTGTCACTACACATCAGTGGAGTTTATCCTGTGGAAAGCGTGTGATTTGTAGAGCAGGCTATGGAGAGTAGAACTCTGCATGTGTCTGGGTTTTTTTTCTGTTTTAGTCTGACTGTCCCTTTTTTTCCCACAACTCTGGATGTAACTTCCAGTCCTTTAATTTCCTTATATTCCTTACCAGAGTCCCAGTGCTTGTGCATGCTACTCCATGAAAGCTGTTATTACATGTGGTCCATTCCTATTACCTAGTCACTATAAGGCTTCCTCTGAGCTTTTTAGGAACATATCAGATTTCTTTTGGGTCTTCCTCTCCCAAAGATGATTTTCTCACATTTCTTGTTGACGCTGCCATTTGACCGTCCACTACCTTGTTTCAACCTGAGGAGTCCTGTAAACACACCAGCATTCTGCAAATGTACAGGGGATGAACAAAATCAGTTGCAGAGCCCAAAATGGCAAACCATTTGTACAGTGCTGCAGGGCAATGATTTTGTATTCTGATGGAATGAAAGCAGCAAAATACTGTAGTATTTATAGTAAATCTAACTGAAACATGAAGCAAAATATAAGTTTTAGAGATAGCAAAACTTTCTAGGGAAAGGGAGAGTGAGCAGCAGCAGACGGAAATATTTACAAAATAAAAGGGAACATAGCAGTGGATAAAATAAGAGATGTAAAAAGGAAGAAAGTAGAAATCAGTACACAAAATATGATTGAATCCCACCCTTGCTAGAGATGTCATCCGCAGTCCTTCTGAACCTTCAGCTTTATTTTCTTAGGAAATAAGCAGGGGGAATGATGACTTTTTTCAGGCAGACACACTGAATCCATTCCCTACCACATAAAACAGCAATTCATTTGTGCTACTGCTGTCTGTCATTGTGTTCCATTTTTTTCTTTCTTATCACCTTGCTCAAACTTGAAGAAAGCAGAAAGTTCACTTATGTCGTTTGCTGGCAGCTGAAATTCTTTCTCCGTTTCTTAATGGAGGGAAGAATAGCTCCCAAGATCGAGCACTAGGCTTTCTTGGGTTAGTAAAAGGAGATGACAAGACTGAAATGTATTACATTTGCTGCTGTCTCCTGGGCATCATTTATAGATTCTCCGTCAACCCACAAGATCGTCTATTACTATGAACATTGTAATTAGTTTATAATTAGAAGTTAATCACAAATCTATAAAAGAAGCTTCCAAATATTGACAATGGTTAAGAAAGTGAAATTACCATATACAGCTAATTAATGGTTGGTTTGAAATTTGTGAAAGGAAATGAATTCCTAAAGCACCTTATAATCCCAGTAGCAGAAATTGCTTTCTTACTTTGAGCTTAAGCAATTATTTGTGTATCTCCAATGTCCTGAAGAAGATTATTAAGACAAAATATAAAAATAGTGTTTTTGTTTTCAGTCTAGTTCAGTTCTGTTCTGAAAAGTGTGTTAAAACAATACTTTCTTATGCAAAAGATCAGTTCCCTGTATGTATTCTAAGTCCTCTTTCCACATTACCTTCACCTTCCAGGGGCTGCAGGGAACCTCAGAAAGAAAGAGTAGTCAAACATACAGCATTCAGCATAAAAAAGGTAAAAGAAAAAAGAAATACTGTACTCTCTCATTTCATGGAAAAGGAATATTTTTTTTTCTGACATTTTTCTCTTTTTGACATTCATTACTCATGTCTTACCCATAGCAAAGGTATGCCAACTGGCAAAAGGAATTTTCACACCTCTTAAACTGTCATTATTTATTTGCTTATTTGTATTACCCTCGTGTCACAGACTGAAGCCTTGCTGTTTCAGACATTTTGCAAACAAAAAGCAAAATGCTGGTTCTTGCCTCAAAAGACTTAATACTCAAGCGGATATAGGCAGATGAGAAGATACAAGGAAACAATGTCACAATAAGGACGAGTGGCAATGGTTGCAGCACATCTGCAGTGCAAAGTGTTTTGTGTTTTTTTTCTGATGGGCGGGAAAAGATGAGCAAATTTCAAGTGCATGTTGCTGAATATAGTGGAAATATGATAACGAAGCAGCATTATGGATGTTTATGGGAAAGCTTTAGCTTATGGGAAAAAAATATGAAAATGTTTATTTCAAAATGTAGCAACTGTCAGGTAAGGATAGGTCATGGACCAGCCTGGGTGAGATATGATCTACTGATCAACGTATCTCATATCAACAAGGTCAGACTGTGAGAAGCACTGGGAGTGAAGACAGACCCCTCATGCTTGATACTACAGATAGAAGAGCGCCTGTGAAGATGTTCAAAGGAGAGGACACATGAGTGTCCTTTCTGGGCAAATGGTTTCTCTCAAAAAAAAGCTGCTAAGTAGCAAAAGCTGCCAAGGGACTGTGGTGTTTCTGTACTTGTCTCCTTCCTTCCTTTGATTCATGAAGGGATCATGGAGAAGTGGGCAGCAGCTTAGAGTCCATTATTGCATCTGACAACACAAAAGAATCATTTATATGAATGAAAAATAAGCAATGCAACCCCTCCTTTTTTTTCTTCCTTCTGTGTGTGTGTGTGTGTGTGTGTGTACACATGCCCATGTTTTTTTGTGTTTGGGGGGAGGGTGTCGTGTGTTTTGTTTTTAACAGAGAATTCTCTATATCAGGAACTGTCAGGTTACATGGAATATGCATGGTACAGAGAATTTCAAAGGTGTCAATCAGGAAAACAAATGTGGAATTGTACACAATGTTATATTCGCTGATACCAAGTGACTTTTTCATGGTTAATATTCTTGCAGTGACTGACCACTTGTACTGAAGTGCTAAGCAGTGGTATGGCCTGGCGTGCTATTATTTACAGAGCTTTTTAGAAAGCTGGTCAAAATTAGGAAATGAAAGATATTCCTTATATTGCAGTGATCAATGTAGTCAAGAACTGCTGAAACTGTTTACAACATGAAGACATCTCAGCAAGGAGCTCTGCACATTGCCAATTGCATTGCAATTCCAGATATTTTACAAGGTTATACCAGCTGGCACACCTGCCTAAAAAACTATTGAGGAACTAGACAGAGGATAATCTCCTAAATGAGGTCTCCCACATTCTCTGTGGGAATAGGCCTCCACCAGCTGGCATCACATCTGCTCTCTGGCCATCAGAGTAAGTCCTGCTGAAGGACTATATATACTCAAAGGAAGCCACTATGGTGTCTCTGTCTACTGCAGCATGGGAAGCAGAAACAAATCCTCAGTCCACTGCAGGCCCATGAGTCCTGCCTGAACATGATCACAACCACTTTTGCAAGCACTCTGGGGCCCAGACTAGGACTGCAACCTTTCATCCATCTTCCCGGGCTTCCTAAAAGCAGGCTGGGATTTGCCCTGGTTGGAACAGAGATTGCTCACCTAAAGCAATTTAGGTAAGCTAGAAATCTTAATCTTTCCATCTTCACTGATGTGACTTCCAAGAAGATGTTGGTAGCAACAGAAAATAAGAATATTGTCAGTACCACTATTTGGAGCTTATTAATTGCTTGTCCAAAATTAATTCTAGGACTGCTAGGTTTCTCATAAGTAGTTTGGATGGTTTATTTTGTTGGTTGGAATAGTCATAGTTGCTAAGACACTCTCTATCATATTTGAAAAGTTATGGCACTCAGATGAAGTCCCCAGTGACTGAGAAAAAGGGTATTTCACACCCACTTTTAAAAAAAAAAGTAAAAATGAGGACCCTGGGAATTACCAGCCACTCAGTCTTACCTCAGTACCTGGTAAAATCATGGAACAGATCCTCCTGGAAGTTGTGTCAAAGCATATGGAAGACAGGGAGGTGATTAGAGACAGCCAACGTGGCTTCGCCAAGGGCAAATTGTGCCTGACTGATCTAGTGGCCTTCACAAATGGTGGATTGACTGCATAAGAGGACAAGGGAAGGGCAAGAGGTGTAATCTACCCAGAATTCTGTAAAGTCTTTGACATGGTTCTCCAAAACATTCTTGCCTTTTAATTAGAGAGTGATAGATTTGGTGGATGGACTATTATATGGATAAGGATTTGGCTGGATGACCACATCCAAAGAGTGAGTCAATGGCTCAATGTCCAAGTGGAAACCAGAAATCAGTGGTGTCCCTCAAAGGTCCATACCGGGACCGGAACTATTTAATAACTTCATTAATGATATAGTTAGTGGGATTGAGTGTACCATCAATAAGACTATGGACCAAGCTGAGTGGTGCTGCTGACATGCTAAGGGAATGTATGCCATGCAGAGGACCTTGACAGACTTGAGGAGAGGGCCCGTGTAAACACTACGAAGCTCAACAAGTCCAAGTGCAAGGTCCTGCATCTGGATTGGGGCAATCCCCAATACCAATGCAGACTGGGGGATTAATAGATTGAGAATAGCCCTGCAGTGAAGGATTTAGGGATACTAGTGAACAAAAAAATGGATATGAGTTGGCACTGTATGCTTGCAGCCCAGAAAGGCAGTCGTATCCTGGGCTGCATAAAAAAAAGCATGGCCGGCAGCTTAAGGGAGGTGATTCTCCTCCTCTACTTCACTCTCATGAGACCTGACCTGGAGTATTGCATCTAGGTCTGAGGTCTACAGTACAAGACAGACATGGACCTGCTAGAGCAGGTCCAGAGGAAAGCCATGAAAATGATCAGAGGGCTGGAACACCCCTCCTATGGAAGAAAAGCTGTGAGAGCTGCGGAGTTGCTTAGCCTATAGAACAGAAGTCTCTGGGGGGACCTTATTGTGGCCTTTAAATAATTAAAGGGGCTTATAAGAAAGAAGGTCAAGAACCAGGACCTGTAGCGACAGGAAAAGGGCCAATAGTTTTAAACTGAAAGAAGGTAGTTTTAGAATGGATATAAGGAAGAAAGTTTTTATGATGACGGTGGTGAGACATGGGAACCCGTTGCCCAGTGAAGTTGTGGTTGCCCCATCATTGGAAGTGTTTAAGGTCAGGTTGGACAGAGCTATGAGCAAACTGATCTAGTGAAAGTTGTCCTTGCCCAAGGCAGGGTGGGTGGACTAGATGATCTTTAAAGGTCCCTTCCAACCCAAATGATTTTACGATTCTATTATTGGCATAACAGGATCTATCCAGTGGCTCACAGCTGGGCCATCTTCCTAGTAGTGTCCTTTGAGCCAGTGGATAGAGGTTTCTTGAGTCATTATGCTATGGTTTTTTGCTTGTTTTTCCCAGAAGAAAAAAAAGTTTTGGAAAAAAATTTGTAGAGACAGTGTTGCATTTTCCCACCTGTGACAGTTCTGAGTGCACACATATAATATAAATACACAGTATAGATCACTGTGTAAATATTTTTGATATCCAATTATAGTGCAAGGTCACTGCAGTAAGACTCTGTTGGCCCTTAATCTGTATGATTTGCCCTCTATCAGCCTCCTATTAACTCCATGTTGTGCAGAGTAGTCTCTGAGCCTGAAGCAAATTGCATGTTGAGTGTCTGTAGTGTATTAGGCACCCAAAACTTATGTCATGGATCTAAATTTTCTGTACAACATATTCTTTTCCTCATTGTCCCTCCCCTCTTTTTTCAGTTCAACCCTTTTCCTTCCCTTGTGGACTTTCTTAATGGACTCAGTTTATCTGCATGCATATATTTACTCCCTGTTGCTCCTTACAGTCAAACTAATACATCTCCTTGCCCTCCCCACTTTTGGGAGTTGAATATGTAAATGCCCATCTTAACAAATCTAACATGTACCAGCAAGGAAGTGCCCTTTTTGATAGATCAAGCAAAATATTCTTATTAAGCCAGCCTGATTAATTCTCTCCTGGCCATCTTTACTCAGTGAAGTTCTATCTCCTGATTCCTGAGAAAAATCTGTTCAACCATTCTCCCTTACTGTGCATTCCTGTTGCTTTCTACTTATGATCAAACAAAGAGTTTCCTGCCCTGCACTGCAGATGAAGGCAGACTGCCTCTTCAATCACTGATGTAGCTATATAGCTAAGTTAAGAAGCACCAGCAATCACTTTTCTTTACATCTCCCCAATCCCATTCCTCAAAGATTTTCTGCAGGACATGGAACTAGGCTGATTTTGAAACTGGTTTATTTTAATGCAATTTTAAAACTGATTAAAATGTTCTCCACCCCTCCCCCAGTACTATGTAGGCTGAGCAATAGATGCCCCATAATCCAGATTTCCCTCTACGGCTAGCAGCAGAGATGAAGTTACATGTTAACTGTAACATGTTATTCTGGCTGACCTCCAGTCTTGCCAGAATGAATGGATCAGCCAAAAATGAAGGTTTTAATAAAGGATTTTGTGAGTGAAAGAGGTGGGAAGCTTGAGGGAGGAAAGTTTTCTCTATACTTGCCTTTCTCTAGAAGATGTCCTGGATTTGCCCTTGCTTTGATTGATAATGTATTCCTCCAGCAGTACAACCCACCCTTCTGTTTCCGTTCATCATACAGCTGCATATTGTGCTGATGGCTTGGAGGCCTTTCCTCATATTACTGCAAAAAAGGCTCTTGTTCAGTATGCTGAAGATCATCTCCATTTGACAAATATTTCCACTTTTTATTCTTTGCCCTAAAATATGCTGTGCTATTTGTCAGCATTAAACTGCATGTGGTTTCTTGGTTCTGCTGCGCCTGACTGCACTGCTACTTTGTTTATGCTAGTACTGATTAGTGAAATTGAAGTCTAGAGCTTTTTCTGAGTGTCTTGCTAATAACATTTTCTCAGTCTGAAGGAAAGGCTTAGTTAGGTGTGGAAGGCAGAGAAATCATCACCAGCATGTGCTTCCTCTGCTTGCAGATATGCTGGGCTGCTGTGGTCAGATCTCATATACAAACCATGGTCACACCTGTTAATGACTTGGATAGGAAATGGCATCATGCATGAAAACTCAGCAAGTGCAGGTAGTGTTAGAATCAGGCAACATGCTTGTTCACTTGAACCTTTACTGAACAGGTGCTTCAGCATTCTCTCAGGGTCCTGAGGAAAATGTTTAAATTTAATTCAGGAATAAAACCAAACTCCCAACTGCTTGAGCTGATTAAAAATCCCAAGGCTGTTTTTGTAAGAATAGGAGCATGATCCTGGTATCTTGGCCAAATTCCAGACAGTGAAATTACATTCTGCCAATGTGAAATATACCTGTCATTTGAATTGCAAAGCTATTCTGAATTCTCAGTGAGAACTCCTGTTGAGTTTTACATGTCTTAAATGGTTGCCCTGTCCACCACTTAGATGATACAGCATTTCTGGAGTGTGACCTATAAGTAAGTCTATCTCCAAAGCACATTGGAAGAGAAGAAATCAATTAAAGACAAAATATCACCATTATCTCCTATGGTAGCACTATTATTTTCTCAAACTCTATCAGGCCACTGATTACTTTTTATTATTCTCCTTAGTGATGTTGTTTTGAGATTCCTCACAGGAAAGGACATAACTGAAAGATAGATTAGAAAAGCAGGAAGTTGGGATAAAACTAAACCAGAAAATGGTGTGCATGTATGCTGGTTTTGGCTGGGGTAGAGTTAATTTTCTTCATGGTAGCTAATATGGGGCTGTGTTTTGGATTTGTGCTGGAAACAGTTGATGATGCAGGGATGTTTTGTTATTCCTGAGCAGCGCTTACACAGAGTCAAGGAATTTTCTGCTTCCAAACCCACCCCACCAGTGAGTAGGCTGGGAGGGCACAAGGAGCTGGGAGGGGACACAGCTGGGACTGCTGATCCCAACTGACCAAAGGGATATTCCATACCATATGACAACATGCTCAGCATCTAAATCTGAGGGAAGAAGAAGGAAGGGGGGCACGTTTGGAGTTCTAGATTTTGTCTTCCCAAGTAACCTTTCTGCATGATGGAGCCCTGCTTTCCTGGAGATGGCTGAACACCTGCCTGCCCATGGGAGGTAGTGAATGAGTTTGCTTTGCTTGCATGTGAAGCTTTTGCTTTACCTATTAAACTGTCTTTATCTCAACCCACAAGTTTTCTCACTTTTCTGATTCTCTCCCCCATCCCACCAGGGGAGAGAAAGTGAGCAGCTGTGTGCAGCTCGGGTGCTGGCTGGGGTTAAACCATGACAGCATGTTAGGCATGGCATGCTAGCACTTTAAATGTTTTGTCTCAGGAGGGGATGGCTATCGCATAAGAAATTTCATTTTTTGAATTGATCCTTTTTTAATGAGTTAAAATAACGAAACAGACATATGCAACCATACTGAAATTATCTTACCTATCCATTATAGTGGTCTTTATGTGACAACTCTACCACTGCAGGGTGTGTATTGGAAAGAAGGATTCAACAGAATCTGTGCTGCCCCATTCCAGCACCCCAAGCACACTAGGTGTGATATCTCCAGCCTCATCAGAGACCTGTGGAACAAGAAAATTCTGGGTGGAGTTAAACCACAAATGATATTGAATATATTATGAATTGACCAAGAAAAACATCATTTTCTACCATGGCATGGGTATGATTTACACAGCCCAGGGAAAAGAAACAGCATTCATATTGTCCTATCTAGTAATCAACTGACCCCTTGCCAGAGAATCAGAGCTTAAGACATTTCTATTCCACCGTGAAATATGATCATTGCAGCAATGATTTTGCCTCCATTCTTTCTGGATCTAAAGCCTAACTGGACATAAGGCTGTTCAAGGGCTTTAACTAAGGAAGATTTCCATTTACCAAACCCTTCATATACTACTGAAAATGTGTAGACGGGCAAGTGTCATTAAAACCATAGCCAAAGGAACCTTACTTATAAGCATTTTGTTAGGAGCACACATAGGAACTGTTAAGCCTCAAAAAAATAAATATTGCATATGCTCTCTCCTTCCAGCAGTGTTTTGGTCACTACCGTCTGTCACTAGCAGACCTTCTGCCTTTGGGCTCAATTCTGGCAGCTGCTTTTGTTGCCCTCACCTCATTCAAGCCCAAGGTTTTTTATTTCCTTCTTCCTGCTTTTCTGCTAAGGGCTGAAAAGCCTCCCTGCTCTGTGATGGAGTGCCATAGGGGCAATGTGCTTAATCTGTGCTGCTCCCCTCCTTCCTTAGAAATTATGAACATGAGCAGAACCCCAGGGCTTCAGAAAACAACCCTATCTGACCTTTCTCTACTTCCTTCTGTGTGTGGATTCAAGGCCAAAGACAGCATTGGGTTTAGATATTAACAGTTACTTTCCATGCCTGAGAGACAGCAGGACTAGTATGGGCACAGGAAGCAGTAGAGACATGCCAGCTGCATGCATCTTGCTTCTGCATGTGCTGAATAGTCTGGCTGCCTCTGGAGCCAGAGCTGCCATACAGGGATCACAGCCCTTTGAGGAAGGTGCTATGCTTAACTCTGCATGCATTCCCTTAAACAAGAGCTTGCACCATCCTAGGAGCCTTTTCTGAGAGACAGCAGATGTTCTTCACTCTCTTAGATCTGCTTTTCTAAGGCCACTTACAACTGCTCTTTAAAATGGCCTCTGTGTGCTCTCAAAGTGTTTGCTGAAACTGGGAGAAAAGAAAAAGTAGTGTCTTTCTTTTGATATTAATGTGATTTTTGATTGGGCCAACTGGAGGTGTTGGCCTAGTGCAGAATAAATATTGTTGATTCCACTGCTTGCAGAACTGCTTGCAGAATCTCCAGAAGTTAGTTACTCTAGAACATAACAGGCAAAAAGGTGTATTTTTCTGAGGTTTACAAAGTATTCATTCTAAATGGAATCATAGATTTTCTTTGCAAACCTGACTTTCCTGTTCACTCTATGTCTTGCTTTCTCAGTCTTTCCCCATTCTTTCTTAAATGCTAGGCCACCACCTAATTTATTAAATGTAATATCAAGTATATGTAGGACTACATAGAATAAAATCAATTGTGTTCATAACTTAATCTGAATGATTGGTCAGACCTCAAAGGCATAATACAATCTTGTCTTCTGGCTACACAATTTTGGGAAAGGGGCTAAAAGTGATAATAAGCATTTAGTACTCATAGTTTCTCCACTGCCAGTTCAGCTCTGTATTTCCTTCTAGTGTGATACCTATACTCAGTGCCGTTGTGTTCTGTGTGAATATGTATCCCTTCTGAAATACACAGCTACTTAAACCTGGAGAAGTTCTTGCTGTTCTTTAAATTGGCTGGAAATGAAACTGTTCACTCAGTTACAATTACATTGTAAAGAGATGGTATCAGTAGTTTCACTTCCTTGATTTCCCATGTCAGAAGAGACACTTTTTTCCCCAATGCACATATTAGGAAATGAAAGCAAGCAATATGAAACAAAACATAGTGCAACATGCAGGGAACTTAGGAGCGGGAGCCGTCTTCTCATGTGACTCAAAACCTCATGGAAAATAACAGCTAGTAACAAATACCATACTGTCATCAGAGACATGCATTTATAAAGAGCAAAAAGCTTTGACAAAAGTTTTAGTCTTCAGCATTTATCATATATTTTTCATGCAAATACACTCATAGGTCAAAAATTGGTTGTGCAGCTGTCAAACCTTGTTGACAACAAGGTTTTTACAAACAGGTGACCCTCTCTGAGGGTTGAGGATTGCTTGGAAGAGGTGGGATCCATCTCATCAAGCAGATCAAAAAAACATCTTTGCCAGCTGACTGGCCAACCTGGTGAGGAAACCTTTGAATTGGGAATGGTGGGAGATGATGACCAGCAGTGATGTGAGGAAGTGGTGGACAAGGTTGGGGTGTGGGGTAATGTAAACAGGAGGGATGTTGTAATCAACAAAACAGGGCAGAAAGGAGCCCCACCCAAACATATCCACATAAATAAGGAAGCGCATACTGGACAGCACTATGGGGAAATCTCCCATGACCTTGCTGGGAACTGAGCATGACTTACTGCCTCTCTGAAGTGAACAAACAGGAGGAAGTGTGCAGTTACAGAATCACGGAGACATGGTGGGATAGCTCACGTGACTGGAGTGCTGTGGTGGAGGGATACAGGTTGTTAAGGAAGGACAGACTGGGACAGCAAGAGGGGATCACCCTTTACATGAGGCAGCAGCAGGGTGCGTGCCTATGGATTAATAATAATCTGGTGAGAACTGCTGGGTCAGGATTAGTCGGCAGACCAACATGGGTGACATTGTGGTCGGTGTCTGCTACAGACTGCCTGACTAGGAAGAAAAAGTAGATGAGGCCTTCTTCACACAGCTGGAGGAATCCTTGTGTTCACAGGCCCTGTGCCTTATAAGGTACTTGAAGCCCTCTGACATATACTGGAAAAAGATTACAGCAGTGCATGGGCAATCCAAGACTGTATTGATGGCACCTTCCTGACACAGGCAACCAAAGACCCAATGAGGGGAGATACTCTGTTGGATCTCATACAAACAAGGAAGAATTGTTCAGAGATGTAAAGTCAGGGACAGGCTGTGGTGTCCATGAGATGGTGTTAAGCATCCTGAAAGAAGGGAGCAGAGCAAAAAGCAGGACCACAGCCTGGACTTTGAAAAGCACACTTCAGCCTCTTCAGAAATCTGCTTAGAAGAATCCCAGGGGATGCAGCTCTGGAGAGAAAAAGGTGTCCAGGACATCTGGTTGATTTTCAAGGTTCACCTCCTCCAAACTCAAGAAAGGTCCATTCTGATGAGTAGGAGGCCTTGGATGAACAAGGAGCTTCTAACAGAACTCAGACATAAAGGAACTGTGCAAGAGGTGAAAACAGAGAAAAAGTGACCTGGGAGGAATAAAAAGACACTGTATGACCATGCAGGTATGGGGTTAGGAAAGCCAAAGCCCTTTTGGAGTTAAATCTGGTGAAACGTGGAAAGGGCAACAAAGAAGGTTTATATAGACACATAAGCAGCAGAGGTCAGTTCAGGGAAAATATAGGACTGTTGTTGAGTGGGGCAGGGGCTCTGACATGGAAAAACCTAAGGTTCTCTTAGCCACTTTCACCTTGGTTTTTACTGGCAAGACCTGCCTTCAGGAATGCCAGGGCAAGGAGCATCTGCTTAAGGAGCATTTAAGAAAACTGGAGATAGATACGCCCCTGGGACATGATGGAATGCGCACACAAGTGCTGAGAGACCCAACCCATGTAATTGCAAGAACAATCTTGACCAGCTTTGAAAGTCTATGGCAACTAAGGGAGGTTCCTGAGTACTGGGAGAAAGCAATTGTCACTCCTGTCTTCCCAAAGGGCAAGAAGGATCCCAGGAGACACAGGCCAGTCAACCTCAGATTTATCCCATGGAAAGCAATGGATGAAATCCTCTTCAAAAACATTTCCAAACACATGAAGGACAAGGAGGTCATTAGGAGTAGTTATCAAGGATTTATAAAGGGGAAATCATGCCTGACCAAGCTCATAGACTTCTACAATGTGTCTGTTGTGGTGGATAAGGGGAGAGCAGTGGATGCTGTTCATGTTATCTTTAGCAAGGCTTTCACTCCATCTTCCGTAACAATCTCACTGACAACCTCAAGAAATGTGGGCTAGATATATGGACAGTGAGGTGGATTGAAAACCGGCTGAATGGCCAGGCTTAAATTATTGTGACCAGGATACAAGGTTCAGAAAGAGGCCAGTTACTAGTGGTGTACCACAGGGATCAAATCTGGGGCCAATGCTGTTTAACATCTTCATTAACAACTTGGATGATGGGACAAAATGCTCCCTCAAGTGTGAGAGGAGTGGCTGATAGACCAGAAGGGTGTGTTGCCACTCAGAGGGGCCTGGACAAGCTGCAGAAATGGGCTAGCAGCAACCTCATGAACATCAACAAAGGCAACTGCAAAACCTGTATTTGGACAAGATTAATCCCAGGGATCAGGAAAGATTGGGGGCTGATCAGCTGGAAAGCACTGTGGCAGAAAAAGACCTGGTTCTGGTGGACACCACATTTACCATGAGCCAGCAATGTGATTTTGTGGCAAAAAAGGCCAAAGGCATTGAGAGCTCCATCAGGCAGAGCACTGCCAGCAGGTTGAGGGAGATGGTAATTCCCCTGTACTCATGTGGCATGCTAGGTCCTATGCTGGGCTCCCCAGTACAAGACAGACATCAAAAGACTGGAGTGAATCCAGCAAAGGACCACAAAGATGATGAAGGGACAGGAGCAGGACAAGAGGCAATGGGCACAGGGTAAAATACAAGAAATATCATTTAAATATAGTAAAAAGGTCTTTGGTTTGTTTGGTTTTGTTGTTTGGTGGTTTTTTTTATTTTTTTTTGTGGTTTGGGGGTTTTTTAGTTTGTTTGTTGGTTTTTTGTTTGTTTTCTTTCTTTTCTTTTTTTTTTTTTTTTTTTTTTTTTTTTTGTGGTTTGTTGTTTATTGGGGNTTACTGTGAGTGTTGCTGAATACTGGGACAGGTTGCCCAGATAATGTGGAGTCTCCATCCTTGGAGATATTCAAAACCCAACAACAGGACACAGCAACCTGCTGTAGCTGACCCTGCTTAAGCAGGAAGGTTGGGCTAGATGATCTATTGAGGTACCTCTGAACCTCAACAATTTTACTACTGTGTGATACTTAAAAACTGAGTGATAATTCTTCTCAGCCTAATTATTTGGACAGCCACTTAAGATGTATTTGAGCAATAGTGTTACATAAAACAAGTAAAAATAGCTTCTGCAAAAGGATAATTTTAAATTAACTGCAGGATTTTGCATCAAAATATTTATAATGTGAAGTAGAAAAAAATTGAGGCTGGAAGTAATATGTTAGGCAGGGCTGGTCCCTGTTTGAAGTTTGGCAGTTATGTTCTAAATAAATTGCAGCAAATACAGCTGACCTCATAAAGCCCTGGAAATCAAATTACTTGCAATAATTAATCTGTGAAATAAACATGAGTGTCAGGATTTCCATATCTCATCTTCTTACCCTCTTCACTTTTACCTGCCTCCTTTCCTTTGGGATGTTCAATCAACTGGAGTTTTTAATATGCTAAGAATTTGTAAATGATAAAATGGAACTTTGTCAGAAATAGTGTCAGGTGGCAGGACTACTCTGAGACTCTCAGTGCATTAAAATGGAATAAAAGTAACATCAAATGAAAGTGCCTGCAGGGAAGGGAGTGTATATGGAACAACGTAACATAGAAAAGGACCTTTGATTTAATGAGGTCCAATTTCATAAAAGTGCAGGTCATCAAATGGGAATGTCATTGAAGTAATCAAAAAGTCCTGCAACTTCCATCTTATTGTTAAGGAGACAGATAATTAAGTGTGGGTACCATTCTGAATAACAATGGAAAGCACAACCTAATGTGATCAAGATCAAAACTGGGCCCAGAACCAAGCCATAAGTCTCTTGCTTTGCTTGCTGCTGAACACATGCAGCAAATGTTTGTGTGGTCATACTGAAAAGAGGTTATCTTGCTCTTTGCTTGCTGCTACAATTTGTGCAGCAAAACTTTTTAGTGATACTTGTTTTGAATTGTAGATGATTATTCTAACATAGATGAAGTTTTTAATTGCAGTAGGAATAAGGCAATTAATATACACCATCTATATAACGTCATACAGAAAATAATAATTTGTGCCTTTCCTCTTGTTTAAAAGGATGAGAAAGATCTTTTTCCAAAATTTGTTTTGATTGCTTCAGCTTTATTAACACTAGTCAACATATGAAAAAAATTAAATGCCTTTTCTGTTCCTACATGACAAATGGGACAGTGAGGTCAAGAAAATGAGTAAAGGGGCAAGAATCCATTGCAAAATGCTCCTTTCTGACAGAGGCATCAGTGAAACCGACTG
>WEKW01000057.1:4861-23905 GCA_013389905.1 Sula dactylatra
GCAGGTGGGCAGTGATGAGGTTACGGAGAGAAGCCCAAGAGTGATCAAAAGGGACTTCAGAGCACTGGGACGATGGGTTGAAGGATCAGGAGCACAGGTAGTGTTTTCCTCGATCCCGTCAGTGGCAGGGATGAAGAATACCAATAGGAGCAGGAAAACTCATTTGATTAACACGTGCCTCAGAGGCTGGTGCCATTGGAGGAACTTTGGTTTTTTTGATCGTGGGGAGGTTTACATGGCACTGGGCCTGCTGGCAGCAGCTGGAGTTCAGCTGTCTCAGAGGGGGAAAAGGATTCTTGCACATGAGTTGGCAGGGCTCATCGAGAGAGCTTTAAACTAGGTTCAAAGGGCAAAGGGGATATAGCCAGGTGTCGTGGTTTAGCCCCAGCCAGCAACTAAGCACCACACAGCCACTTGCTCACTCCTCCCACCCCAGTGGGAAGAGGCAGAGAATCGGAAAAGCAAAAGCAAGAAAGCTTGTGGGTTGAGATAAGAACAGTTTAATAATTAAAATAAAATAGTAATGGTAATGATAACAATATGGATTATGATAATAATAATAATAATGATAATAAAGTTAATATAGTAGAAAAGAAAATAACGAGAGAGAGGAATGAAACCTGGGGAAAAAAGGGAAAGGAGAAAAAACCCAAACCACTAGTGCTGCAACCGCTCACCACCCGCTGACCAACACCGCAAGTCCCCGAGCCGCGATCGCTCCCCCACCCCCGCCAACTCCCCCCCGTTAATATACTGGGCATGACATCACATGATATGGAATATCCCTTTGACCAATTTGGAACAGCTCTCTTGGATGTGCCCCCTCCCCTCCCAGCTTCTTGTGTACCTCGCAGAGCACGGGAAGCTGGAAAAGTCCTTGACTAGTGTAAGCACTACCCAGCAACAACTAAAACATTAGTGTGTTATCAACATTATTTTCATACTAAGCCTAAAACACAGCAGTATACCAGCTACAGTGAAGAAAATTAACTATCCCAGCTAAAACCACGACACCAGGCCCACTCGAGAGGAGCCTAGGGGTAGCGTGCCGAGGTTCGGGGTGAAATCGATAGCCCAGCTCAAATGCATCTACACCAATGCACACAGTATGGGCAACAAACAGGAGGAGCTGGAAGCCATTGTGCAGTGGGATAGCTACGACTTAGTCGCCATCACAGAGACATGGTGGGATGACTCGTATGACTGGAGTGCTCCAATGGATGGCTATAAGCTCTTCAGAAGGGATAGGCAAGGAAGGAGAGGCAGTGGGGTGGCTCTATATGTTAGGGAGCATTTTGATTGCATAGAGCTTAGCGATTGTGATGATAAGGTTGAGTGCTTATGGGTAAGGATGAGGGGGAAGGCCAACAAGGCAGATATCCTGCTGGGGGTCTGTGATAGACCACCCAACCAGGATGAAGAGGTAGACAAAGCGTTTTACAAGCAGCTGGGCAAGAAGTGCAACATTCGGGGTTCAGTTTTATGGAGGAGAGAATGGAAATGCATGGGCACTTTCTTCTAATCTCATCGAAAAAGAAACACCAGGGCTTACAAGGCCACACGGCAGAGCCATGGACGTGCCTGCTAGCCGTTAATCTTTATTCCTTTTCTTCCCCAAAGGAAATTGTTCACCAAAAGATGTAAAACAACTCATGTCTCACTGCTCAGCTCTCTCAGCAACTATCCACAGCTGGTTATAGTAGTATGTACAGAGTATCTTCGTTTAATGGCAACCATGGTTGCTTTGTTTTTACATGTGCTCACAAACACTAGTCCAGCACTAGTTGCAGGAGACAGCTGCTCTGGCTGTGAGACTCTTCACAGACTGTTCTACTGACTCCACCATGTGGCAGAAAATCTATGCTAGTTGCCAGGAAGCTTAATTACCGAGAAAGGACATACAGTATAAAAAACCCAACACAGCACGCACCTACAATGGCTGTGCAAAGGACACAATTGCAGCTGTGCTTTGGGTTTTGTTCCCTCTTTAAAACTTCCTCTGCATAAAGGTGTTGGAGCAGACACAAAACATGATGCTTGTCCTTGAAGGTGGAGAGAAAACCCATTGCAATTCTCTCTGTGGATATTCTTGCTTCTTACAGAGTTTTGCTCTTCTTATTTTCGCATTGGTGAATACCTCTTCTTCCACTGTACACTGAGATAGCGTGAACTGATCCCGCAAGTCCATCTACTCTAAAAATGGAACATAACAGCATTACTGCCAAGGATACAAATCTTCTAAGCTTTCCCATGCAATGGGATAATGAGGTCTGCTCTGTTCAATTCCTTACTATACAGCCCAGAAAGCAGCAGACAGCAGTATAACACCAGCAAATAAAGAATTAGAAGGCACGAGATGTTTTGGCGCAGATTGCCAGATGAAAGGTGCTGTGGTCATGTGTACACGCATCATTGTGTATGTATTTGTGTACATACATACGTTTGTAAATACATGTGTTGTCACTGCAAAGATAAAGAAGAGTTATGTCTCAAGATCTTGTGGACTTAAGAAACACGAAGGAAATCCCACTGTTTCATGCACTGCTGTTGCCTTTCCAGCTTTTTATCGTGATGACAGGGATTCAAAGGAGAGGGCATGTTGTTAGAAACCCTGGACCATGGGAGCTGCCACGCTGCTCTTGTCTCTCTAATCCCCTGTCATGGTTTAGCCCCAGTTAGCAACCAAGCACCACCCAGCTGCTCGCTTACCCTCCCTGCCCCAGTGGGATGGAGGAGAGAATCGGAAGAGCAAAAGTAAGAAAATTCGTGGGTTGAGATAAAGACAGTTTAATAACTATAATAATAACAATAATAATAGTAATTTGTAATGAAAAGAAAAACAACAAAAGAGAGAGATAGAAACAAAACCCAGGAAAAACAAGTGATGCAACTGCTCACCACCTGCCGACGGATGCCACCAGTCCCCGAGCAGTGATCACTTTCCCCCGTCCAACTCCCCCCAGTTTATATACTGAGCATGACGTCATACGGTATGGAATAGCCCTTTGGCCAGTTTCGGTCAGCTGTCCTGGCCACGTCCCCTTCCAGCTCCTTGTGCACCTGGCAGAGCATGGGAAGCTGAATAAAATCCTTGACTAGTGTAAGCACTACTGAGCAACAACTAAACCATCAGTGCTTTATCAACATTATTCTCATCCTAAATCAAAAACCCAGCACTATACCAGCTACTAGGAAGGAAATTAACTCTATCCCAGCTGAAACCAGGACATCTTCACTTTCTGTTTGAGCCAGAAAGGTGGATGCCATTTCTCCACATCTACTTGCATGTGAGCTTGTGCTCTGCTGCCTTTGATTCTCAGCAAGGCTGAAACAGTGCAGCCAAAAGACACACGGCTCCTCTCCAGGCCCTGTCCCAGGGCCACACAACTCCTGGGGGCGAGAGGCTATACCTTACTCCCAAGCACAAATTCCCTTGTGGCAGGTTGTGCCTGTAGCTTCCTGCACTTTTGCTGTGCACCTCTGAGAAAGGCCTGGCTCTGCCTTCTCTGTGATCCCCTTTATGCAGTGGAGGACAATAGTTGGATCCTTCTTTCACCTTCTCTGGCCTGAAAAAGCCCAGCTCTCTTCTCCTCCCCTCATACACTGTGTACTCCAGCTGCTGATGGTTTCAGCAACCTTCTTCTGGACTCTTTCCTGTTTGCCTACATCCCTCTCACAGCAGGGAGCACTGAGATTTACCAGATGCAGTCACCCAGTGCCAAGAAGGGTAATGCTGGCTACACTTGCTAATGCAGCACCTCACGGGACAGATGACGAAAAAACCTTGTCACGGCATGCAGGTTTTATCCAAGTTTCTCCTACACTAGAGTCCAATGCTAGGGAGCCAGGAGACAGCAAAATGCAGTTAGAAAGAAGTAAGAAGCATGGACACATCACATAAAATTCTACAAAGCTTTTTATTTTTCTTAATGAGGTATACATTGCATGTAAAATGCCACCATCGCTTTACATGGCGCACAGGCTAAATGAGAACATTTGACTTGGTGGCAGAAGGCACTGCTTTGGAATGCTAGGCTCCCCTCTGTCACCAGAGAAGCTCAGCGGCTGCACGGCAATACAATAAACAGCTGGTAAGAACAGGAGAGCTGCTGCTACTGCTGTCTGAGAAGTCTTCACAGCTTCTGCTGCAGTTGCACAGGAGGAAACAACCTCATTGCCTGGGAGCATCTGTGAAATGTTCACTGCACAGTGCAGGAAGGTTATATATGCTCTTACTCAAGCCAAGAGGAAAGAGCAAGTGAAGGGTCTGTTAACGGTGAGATAATCTGGTAAAACTGACTTTAAGGAAAAATGTCTGCTTCACCTTTTGAAATCTGTCTCCTAGTCCACTTTTGGAAAAGGTTTCTCCTGCTTAACAAAGCCATGTAGACCTGCATAGCAAAAGACCCACCTGAAGCACAGAATGAAGCAGAATACTTCCCAGCAGCTGATTCTACATAGCAGGAGACTGCAAGAACTAGAATTGGTACTCGTACAAAACCCTTCTCACACAGGAGCTGATCTGTCCCTCTGGCTGGCTGTGTAGCATGGGGCTCTTCCGCTGTACCACCAGCCAGGTGCCCCCACCAGAGCACAACCTCACCTGCATGGTTCCTGACTGCTAGGCTTATACACATGATCTCGAGGCCCAATGACCTTTGCTGTCTGTGACTGTCCTCAGTTTGCTCCCTTGCACAAACTGAAAGCAGAAATGCAGAAAATTCATTTGTTGAATTACTGGGATGATCCATTTCACTGACATGGAAACCTGAAAGGCCTTTTAGCATGCTCCCTAGCAAAGCATCACCGTCACTGAACCGAACTTCTGGGTGATCTCAAAAGGGTGCTGACTTTTGCATCAGTCCAACTGAACAAGACTTTGAGATGACGATGAGAAAAACTAAGTTTCCTTTGGGAAGGTAAAACACAAGAAAAAACATAACCTTTCTTTTACGACCCTACAAGCGCCATCTTTGTGCCTCTCTCAGCACAGACCCACTGAGACTGCTACTAGAAGCAGCTGGTGTTCAGGTAGAAATACCACCTCCTCTTAGTTTATCGGGCAGTGATTGCATCAAACAATTTGAACGTTCACAAATTACTATTTGAAAAGGGAAGACTTCCCCAAGGAACGGCAGAGTTTACGCACAATCTGCAGCTCATGTAGTGCAGGTTACAAAACCAACACATATTTTTCGTGATCAGAGAGGCAAACACTGAACAGAACAAAAATCAAAGACAGAAACGCAGTAGAGACCACAGCTGTGTGTCCTAGTTTCAGCTGGGATAGAGGTAATTTTTTTCATGGTAGCTAGTGTGGGGCTACGTTTTGGATTTATGCTGGAAACGGTGTTGATAATGCAGAGGTGTTTTAGTTGTTCCAAAGTAGTGCTTACACTAGTCAAGGACTTTTTCAGTTTCCCATGCTTTGCTGGGTACACAAGAAGCCAGGAGGGACACAGCTGGGACCGCTGACCCAAACTGACCACCATATGACCTCATGCTCAGTATATAAAGCTAGGGGAAGAAGAAGGAAGGGGGGGATATTAGGAGTTATAGCGTTTGTCTTCCCAAGTCACTGTTACGCGTGATGGAGCCCTGCTTTCCTGGGGATGGCTGAACACCTGCCTGCCCATGAGAAGCAGTGAAGGAATTCCTTGTTTTGCACAGCTTTTGCTTTACCTATTAAACTGTCTTTATCTCAACCCAGGAGTTTCCTCACTTTTACTCTTCTGATTCTCTCCCCCATCCCACCAGGGGGGAGTGAGCGAGCGGCTGCGTGGTCCTTGGTTGCTGACTGGGGTTAAACCATGACACTGTGTTACATTTATGAAAGTTAAAACTGTTCCTCTTCTTCCTCAGAACTCCAAAGAAAGCTGTGACTGACTTTGTTACTCAGTTTCAGGACAAATTTTTGCCTTTCAAGTCTCAGTTGCAGTGTCTGGTATTGTCCTCTAATCCCAGCTATGCTGAAAACTGGATCCCAGGCTGACTTAATTTTTCTCGCTCCCATCAATGCCTGACTAAAAAGATGAATATTGCTTGTACTTCAAAATCCAAATGTCAAGTAAACACCAAGAAGAGGGTAGACGACTGAGATGCAGTTTGGTCAAAGGGAGGTATTTCCCTGTAGTGTTTCCTTATCCTTTTGAGCTCACCAGTATTGAAGTCCTTGGATTTCTCTGTATTTTAGTATACAATTTTCCAGTGAGTTGGCTGCTCACAGTTCTTTTCTTTTTCACCACAAAATCGGTTGTAAGTTGTTTTTGGATCAAATCCCAAGATCTCCCTTTCCTCATGGATCCGGAAGGAAAATGTTGAAACTGAGGTGCCTATAAAATACCTGTGAAAAAAATCAGAATGGGTTTGTGAAGGGGGCCAGTTTTTAAAATGCAAGTAATTGATTTTAGTACAATGAACTTTAATGTTCATTGAAATGATACAATAATGAAATTATTATATATATTACATATATACACAATTGTGTAACTATTGTACATTTATTACATATATCAATTATATAATATCATGTCATATATGTTTTGTAAACAACTATATCCAGGTCAAAAACAATATTCAGTTTTGTGACAGTAAGATTTGGCTCTTCAAAGAAAAATCAAATTCGCTACCTTGCATGCGCACAGATCCACTGGTCAATCACGGCCAAGCCCCCATCTTTGTAGAGTTCCAGCTCCTCCCAAGAGGGTTCAAACCTCACCATCTCAGGCAGCAGTTTCTTGAGCAATTCAATCTCTGAAAAAGGGAAAGATGCAAATTTATTTTTACGTTATAAAGAGCAACTTGCTGCTGTCAAAAAATATAAGTGTTTAAGGAAACCCTGGGTGAAGCAAGCAAAACCAAAATCTACCTACAAATTTTACAACATGTTTGCCAAATGTCAGAGTATTGTAGGCAGGGGGGAGCCAGTGGGGCAGAGACGTGGTGCCAAGGGGGGCAATTCTCAGGGGTTGGGGAAACCTGCAAGGGGTAGAACAGATGCTACCATTGGCCTCACTGTCTAATCCTACAGAGTAGGTGTACCAAGAGGCCTTTCTTGACAGCAAACTTAGATTAGTTATCGCAGATGCCATGCCCTGCAGGGTTATTCTAACATCAAGCATTGAAACAGATCCCTAGATACTACCGGGAGGGAGATGCAGCCCTGGGATAAGGCCGGGGGGGTGGGGGTAGGGGGGACACCCCACCCTTGGGGGTTTCTAAGCCTTGGCCACACACGGCCAGGTCCACCCCAGTCTGGCACTGGGGGCAGCCAAAGGAAAAGTTGGATAGGAGACTTCAGAGGACCCTTCCCACCAGCATGTCCGAGAGTCTCTGAAATGCTAAGAGAAAACGATGGGACGGAAGAAAGAAGGAACAGGCAAATTTAATTCTCAGCTTCCCATTGTAGAGACTGTCAAACCTCCTATGGGAAATACCAAATGAATGGTTTGATACCAAGTATTCAAGCTGGAAGGAAACAGCTGCCCAATCCTGTTCAATTCCCTGGTCAATGATGGGGGCATATGAACTTCCAGTTGTTTATAAAAACAAAGTGGTAATTGCTGCACTCATTGTCAAAAGTTATCAATCCTAAACTGACTATAATCTGCCTACCCTCCTCGACAGCATCAGTGGCTACAAAAACTTTTTCAAGTTGATGCATCTCCAAGAGGCTGTGGATTTTCTTTACTGCTCCTTGTAGGGAAGGCACATCTTCTCTGTGACCCCAAATGAAGTCTTTCCTTCTGAGATGAACCCCAAGGTACGGACCACCTAGAGCTGTGCCCATCTTAACCTAAGAGAGAAAGATCAATAACCTTTAAAACTCAGTTGAGAGCACAACTATTCATTCACAATGAAAAGGCCTTATCTCTGGATAAGGCACTGAATTACTCTAGCTGCAGAAAGCAATTTTAAAGTATGGATTGGCAGTATTTTGGGACATTTAAGTTGTCAGTTAAGTTAAGATCATAAGTTTTGATCTTGGGTGGCCTGCATCATACAAGAGAAACCAGAATGCGAAATATCTGTAAGGAAAAATTGCTCTTCTTGACCAAATCCACAACTAGCAGTTTGCAGCTGAACTGTATACCCACAGATGATGCTGAATACAAGAAGAAACACAAGTTTTCCTTTAGTGAAGCGAGAGTAACAGAAATCTGGCACCCAGAACCAGTAAGCCACATCTCAACAGACTCTGTTAACTCATGTCACACAGGGAGAAGAGGGTACAGCAGGAACACGCACATCCATCTCGATCTGAGCAGGGAGAGCTAGATTCACATGTATCTTCCAATATTCCCTGCAGCGTGCAGCCAGGAGTACACAAATAAGAAAAAAAATTATTACATTTGTTATGGGAAATAGACTGTTACAAGTTTACCTTCATCTGTGTCCAGTCCTCCTTGTAATGAGTCCTGTCTGCCTCATCCGTGGATTGAAGATAATTGTTTCTAAACTCATCTCCCACTACACGGAGATGTTTAGCAAACACCATGCTCCGACGGGTCTGTCAGAATTAGAGAATCAGAAAAAGGGAGAGCTAAAAATGACTAAATGGAGATAGTTTCGTACACACAGAGCTTCCAGGATGCAGTTACTTCTGACATATCCACGCAGCACTACAAACAACAATTCCTAACCTTTCATCTGAACTTTTAACTGTTTAATCCTAATCATAACCACATTCACAACCAGCATACTCATCTGACCCTGAATACATAGGTGTATAGAGTAGACTGTAGTTATTTACACAACAGAACATGTAATGTACCAAACTAAACACTCTAGCAATATACCTCACCTTTGGAAACAAAAGCTGCACAAAGACTTTGGCTTGCAAAACACTGGTAAGAATAAAACTTGCTTAAAATAATCATGTGGCTAGCCGCAGACACTCCTATCAAATTCAGTGGAAAAGTGATGAAAAAGGAATTATTTCCTTCACTTGTGGATAATAACCTCTTTCAAAGATTTTGCAATGCAGTTACCTCTGCACGTAGTCACAGCCTTCTTACTAATAGGCACACACAACAGAACTAAGGAAATCCCATGTGACTTACACCACTTACAAAGGACACTTGGCAATTTGCTATAATCCTTAATTTTATACAAGTCTGTAGTCGGTTGTGTGATGGGCACCAAAGAAGGTGCAACAAAAACATCTCTCTCCAGTTTCCAGCCACCTCTCTTTTCTCATCACAGTGAAGCACACAGTGGACAGAGTTCACTACACAGCAGAGAAGCCAGGCAGAGCATTACTGGTACTCCAAGATGTAGCCACACAGATTGTGCCTTTGCCTTGCTTAGGGAAGAGGCAGGAACTAGAATCTGCCAGCCTTTTTTACCTTTTCCCAGAGCAGATATTTCTCCATATGCCAAACTCGCTGTGGTTGAACTGCTTCCTCCTCCGTATCATTCAATAAGACACAAAACAACTTAGCCTTCTTTAAAATCCATCATACCGGTACCTGGAGATCCATGCCTCTAAATATTTAACGGAAATACAAAGCCTGCTCTTCTCGCATCTTTAAAGAGATCAGCACTGGCTTTTTAAGCCCATCCTAAATCCTCCAGCAAAACGTTTGTATTAAGGGAGGACGGATGTACTGTCTGCTGCAGAACACTCACACTGCAGTTCAGGGAGACATATTTGCCTCCTTTTTGTAATATGTCTACACAATATGATCCTGTCGAGCCAAGTCAACCTTACCCAAGATGCAATGAACACAGTATGCTCAAGAGGCAGCAAATATGTGTATGCAACGCATGGCTGTTCAGTGCGCTGGGGAAGACAATAAATATCTTTGAATGCTACGCTTGTGTCAAACACCTCTAAATTTCTCCCTGACTGACTGCACAACTGCCATGTCATGCTTGGCACCCGTCCGGTGCCAAGTTTTTCCTGGGCCCAAAGCACTCCTCTGACAGCAGCTGTTCTGGATGAACACTTACTTTGCAACAGCATATGTAAAAAATGAAAACAGATGAATGTGTGAACCTCCACTGATATACTTCCTAAAGTGGATGCTCTCTGTATCTGGTTTTCCTCTTATTTGAAGTATATGTTTCAAATCTGCACATGCGACATTGTCACCCTTTCCAACTATCTCCAAGTTTTGCTTCTTCTCCCTTTTTCTCTGCAAAGAAACAAACAGAAAAGGGAGAGATGCTTCTCGGAAAAAGAGAAGAGGCCCTTGGCCCAAGCTGCAGCGAGGCAACTTCTGTTTGGATATCAGACAAAATGTCTTGCCCACTAGAGTGGCACAGGTGTGACAAAGGCCTCAGGGAGGGGCGGATCTCCATCTGCGGGGGCTTTCCACCTTCAGCTGGACACAGCTCCAATCCAGCAGATCAAGGCAGGGCTGCCAAGACAACTCCCCTCCTAAATTTTTCTGATTCTAAGTTTGGGAAAACAAACAAACAAACAAAATCAGCGTTGGCTATGCTCCATTTCATGTACATGAACCGAATTAATGGCACAGATCCTCTAATTCTTTCAGATCATCTCTCCAAGATGGTGAAACCAAATGCAAAACTGCTGGCTTTTCTAGAGTTGTCCTTAGAGAACTTTCTGCTTCCAGAGAGATGGTAAAGTACTCATGTGGTCTACATGCTACCCTGATGCTCTTCAAGGGATTCAAGAGTTGCTCCTAAACCATTTTGGGAGGTCTTTCGTGCTCTGTGTCATTCAACCATTAAGAATCACGAAACAACACCTTTCAGTGGTAGAGAAGCCTAGACAAAAATGGTGACAACAGTGAGAGCAATGCAGCCTAATATTAAATTCAAATATTTTTGGACACCAAAGACATAGGTTGGTTACAAAGGGAAGATGGCTTCTTACAATTTAAAAACTTCTTTGAGACAAGAAGGCATCTGTTAGCAAGATTTATAAAGAACTCCAGATGTTATCCAGAGATAAACAACATCTTATTTTTTGTTCAGAAAAAACCAATAACCAAAAAATCATGCAGGTAGTTAAAATTGAAATAAAAGAACAAAGAATATTTTCCAGAAAATTTTAAATAATCCTGAGACAAGTTTAAATTGTTAAGACAATGTTTAAAGTGCCACTGTTAAGAAATTACTGTTATGGATCCATATGCATTTCATGTCTGCTTTTACAGGACTGCAAGTCAGACTCAGAAATGAGACGTGGGTTGCATTTCTCCATTTGGAAAGCCACTCTCAATGAAAAATTCATAGTTAGCAAACTACTGTTTGGTCTATTTCTGAAAAATATGCCATATACCAAGTGAATAGCCAGATGTTTATATCTTACAGGACTGAGGTCTATGTAACTTGTTTCGCAATATCATAGGAGTCACTTTCTCTTAGAAATTTTAATTATATCAAGCACTCCACACCATGTTCTGTTTTCCTGTGGCTGAACCTTTAACTTTGTCTTAAAACTCTTCCCATAGGAATTATTTTACCATAGACCCTTGGGTGGCGTCTCCCAAAGTGCTCAGTGTTACCTTGAAACCTGTGGGAATTTTGCCATCGAGGCCAATGGGGAGACAGTTAGGACAATGTTGAGCACTTTTGGGAATTCTTTTGAAAAGTCTAATCTTGAGGTTGACTATACAAGAAACTGCACAAAGGCAGTTCCCTTCTGATTGCAGATGTATTGCATAGGGGAGGTCCTTCTAAACACCACGGCCTGCAGCACTGAGCCTTTGGGGACAGGACACCGGGACAAATTCCTGCATTGCATTAATCCACAGCAGCCTGAAGATCATCTTTAGCATACACTGCTGAAACATAAGACACAAGTTACTTTCAAGAAAAGAAACCCAAGGCAAAACTGAAGCACTTATCAGTTATTGATTTTTTTATCAGAACCAAGTAGAAAGTGTAGAGAAGCAAACTGGAAAATACTCACATTCCAGTAATCTTTCCCTCCATAGTGGTCATGAAGAAGGTTTTCAGCTCTGTCTAACATCACTGACCTATGAAAAATTGTAAAACTGAGCGCAGTTCCCTGAGGAAGAGAATTTACATTATGATGTTTCTTTATACAGTTGCTAGGATAAAGCACAGACTATGATCTGTTTGCAAAAGGAGCACGGGGAATAAGGGGCTGCCGATCTGTTCTGTATAAAGCAAATTGTGACCCACAGCCTGCTGGGGAGAGAAGGGAACTATGCCACTGCGTGTTCCTGCTCTCTTCCTCACTAAATGGTACTCTCAATTCTGACAGTTAAACACAAACAAGCATTAACAATCCATCACATAGCCCTCACAGTAGCTGCTGCTGGACAAATAAAGTTGCCAACAAGGAGAGTGATCCGAAGGAGAGAAGCAACCTATGAGATGACGCTCAGCCTTGGAGGATGTGAGAGCCTCTTGGAGAAAGCAGGAGCCATGCTCACAAAAGCAAAACCAGAGAAGATGTTTTCCACATGTGGAATAAAATGTCCTACAGTAAAACAACAGATCAAAGAATACATAGACAGTACAAAAAGGTGTGTTAGCAACTAAGCACAAATTTCAAAATGAAAATTTTTCACTAACATGAAAACAGCTTTGTGTTTTTCATAAATAGATACAGTTCAGGATTGTGTACTGGAAACGTAACTGCACTATCGAAGTTCTAAGAAGCAGAAGATATTTTGAGTATCCAAGAGCACAGGGGATGTAGGCTTACTTTGTGCTCTGAGCGCACTGAATATGAGTGAATACACAGAGAAATGCTTCTGCTGAAGGGAGTTAAAGCCATTACCTGCAACTTTTTCTATTAAAATGAGAAGAAGCAAATAACCAATCAACTTTAGATTATCATTGCTGATAATTGGCTGGACACTTGCACATAAGGCTACAAATAATCTGGAAAATATAGTCTATTTCAGGAAATCCTGAAATCCAGAAAGCCTTCATTAAAGGCTTTTAAGAGAACTTAATAGCAATGGAACAGGAGGGAATGTCCTTGCATGGATTAAAAAAAAAAATAGTTTAAAGACAGGGATAAACGTCCAGTTCTCATTGTAGAGGGAGGTCACAAGTGGAAGGGATGTGTTTTTCACCATATTCCTAAACAACCTAAAAAAGGGTATGAACTTTGAGGTGACACAGCCTTCTGATCATTTTAAACTGCTCAGACCTGCAAAGACAAAGGCCAACTGTGAAGAATTAGAGAAATTTGATGACTGGCCAATAAAGTGGCAGATCTAATGTAGGAGGGCATCTAGTAAAAAAAATACTGGCTTCTTCTGATAACTAAAGGGCTCGATGCTCAGGAATGAGGACAGTTTATGAAAACGTCAAGGCAATGCTCATCAGAGGTCAAAAAAAGGAACTTGTACATTAGGAATTACCAGAAAAAGAAGAGACAACTAAAGAGAGCATGTCATTATACCACTATGTAACGGGTTTACCCTCACTCAGTGTGCAGTATCTCGATGAACTGTAAAGGTTCAGGGAATGGCAGCGAGGATGACCAAAGGCATGGACTGACTTTCACATGAAGAACAACTAATGAAGCCAGGACTCCTCATGCTGCAGAGGACACAGCTCTACAACAGGGGGAACATGACAGCGAGGTGTAAAAACATGCATGGCATGAAGGTGAATACGGAAGAGCTGTTTGTTCGCTGTCTCTTCCATTACATGAACTAGGGGACATTGGATGAAACTTGCAAGTGTGAGTTACAAAAGGAGGTGGATTTTCATAGCATGCACAGTTAAGGTGCAAAACCTTTAGGCCTTGACCCAAGATTTTGTGGATGCCAGCAATGGGCATGGGGGTTTCAAAGGGAAGCCTGCACAGATCCATGGACTCGCTGAAGGATATAAAAGATAGGAAGATCACTTTTGGCTCAGAAGGTCCCTACAACCACGAATCTGAAGGGTGACAGGACTCAGGAGGCATTACACACACTTGCTCAGTTCTTATACTTTTCCCTAGACATCTGATTTTAGCCACTCTTGGATTTCACGCACTAAACTAGACTGGCTTTAACTGGTTTTAATACAAACTAGTTTTAATACGAACCACTGTAGCTGCCTGTACGTTTCTGTTATGTTGGTACTTCTTTCTACTTGTGCCTGATTGAGAAATGTGATCTTGTGGATCACCTTGTCTGTGTGTTGCGAATACTTGGCCACCACTCCTAATTTTCCTTTTGACGTTCCTCATTGCCAGACCTTTGACAGTTGCCATGAAAGAGTTAACTGTAGGGCTAAACATGGAGACCTCTACAGCTTCTTTAATCCATTTTTCTGCTCACTGGCAAAAATTATGGTATAACTCCCAAAAATAGATAAACACTCCTGTTAAAAAACAGGACTTTGCTTCCCCTGCTCCCAGTGGGAGGTACTACAAATCCCCACTGCTCTGCTTAGGGGAGCCTCCATCTCATTTCAAATTAAATCGTACTGATGTCAAATTTTTGGATGTTTTTGCTCTCATGGCAAAACTGCACTTCAGTTTACACGGTCTGTGTTTCTCCTCTGGATCTATTCCCCTGATGTATTCACAGACGAGGATTATTTCCTCTTCCTGTTCTCCCCTGTACCCCCATAGCTTTTGCTTTGCTACAGGGTCACGGCTGACTGGAAACACTTTGCTACTGGGATAACGTAAGCGTGTTCCACCTCTCATATAACAGCTTTCCTTTCCTCTGATGGCATCTCAGAGCAGAAAGACAAAACATGCTGCTTGCTTTCCCTTAACACAGCCCACACATAGAGGATGGGCATCACAGGAGACCAGGCGGTGCACCTCGTGATCCAAGACGTGGGCTTGGGAGACACTGATTCCACTCTGTTCCTTCCCTCTTGACCCAGCATCAAAGGGTAAAGGAAGAAAAGGTAAACACAGGGCGGCAAGGACATTTAGCTACCTGAGAGAGAATATGAGCTCAAGGCTATTTCCTCTTAGGTTTTTGCACTACAGCATTTAACCTAACTTAAGTTAGGCATTTCTTACAGTGTAAATTCCTTTTCTAATCATTTTTGTGGATTACAAGAACTCAGTGATGAAGTACCACAACAGTGGGACATAGCCTGTAAGTTCCCCTGCTCTTCTCACCTGGCAACGGGTTTGTGGACATGCAAAACAACAATAAATGCAAGGCAACTCACTGTGCTGAAGTGTTCTTCAAAAGGATGGGCGCCACAATAGAGGCAGAGCCTTGGACGGATAAACAAGAGACATTTAGGCCCCGCGTTTCCTCGTAACCCCAGAACCATCCCCTGAAAGGGAACACAAAGTATTGGGTCACAGGCTTGCATTTTAAATGAATACCATATACAATGAAACAAATGAACAATACAGCCTAGAAAGATGATACATAAAGTAAATAAACCAGCCAGCTCCTTTATACTGTTTTTGTGTGAAACAATAACTTTCTAAAATTAGATCTTCTAGTACCAATATAACATTTTATTATCGATGGGGTTTTAAAAACAAAGTGAACCCCAAGCATCCAGAGATTCACAGACAACACTACAACAACCACACAAGTCTGTTCCATTAGAGTAGGCAAATGTCTCATGGAATACAACTAAAAAGAAGACCAAAAGGACTACTAGATGTTACCTGTAGTACTCATGTTTGTCTTTGGAGTACATAAGCTGATCAATGCACGGCCTTTCATCTATTTTTTCTTCCCATGTTCCTTCTTTCCATCCTTCTGCATAGCCTTGTAGGACATAAATCTGTTCAATAAAGGGCCCACCTGACTCTGAGCAGAAGGCAAAGCAAAGCATTTGTGAGCATGAAAAACCACACAATAAAGGTATGAACTAGCAGTCACTCGCAGTTAAAAATCTGCTAGAAATGCTAATGTTACACTACTCTCTCTCTTCCCTGTTTTCCCTATAAAAAAGGAAAGGAAGTTCTCTGTGAGCCAAAAAAGCTAAAAGGGTCAGGGGAATGTGACAACCTGCTACTCCCACCTAGCTATGCATGATTTAATGGGCCAAACAGAACTGAATCGCCACAGAAATGTAAATTTAAAAGCTGGGTAAAACACACTGTGAAGCACAGAGGTTTTCAATGCCGTAGATAGGTGCTATGAGAAGAGTGCCTCCGAGAAAATGACAAGCACAAGCCCTTCTTCCCTTAAACTTCAGGGTTTCTAAATGCTTTTTCCTGAAAGGCAGGGGACAACGATCCCTTCAGAGCTCTTTGCAGCCTTTATTTCCTTTGCTGAAAAAGTCTGTGACACCGCTGCAGATTTTGGCCATTGGTGGTTAGCTCTGTGTGGCATTAAGTACTAAAGGAACCAGCTTCACCGTTTCCATATTCTTTGGAAAAGCCTTTCTCTTATATATCATTTCGTACACAAAAAGCAGGGAATAAGTATTTTGAGTATGGGCAGCATCAACAATGAAAAAGCAAGTTCAACGAATAACCCAGTTTTACTGTTTTTACTGCTGTTAAAAGTACAGCTTTTACTGTCCTATCACCTCCAGAAAAAGGTGGCTTGTCTATATTTCACCAGGGAGCTGCAGGCTGCCTCTCTCCTTACTGGGTTGTTACTATGGCCAAAATTATGCAGAAATATCTGTAAGTTAAACCAGAGGCATTAACTGTCTTTCTCTGGGGACCCTGGGAAGCCGAGGGGCCGATGGTGCTACCTCAAATGAGCTGCCAAATAATTGGGTTATTTCACCCTAGTGCTTTGTTACTCAGCACAATTCTTTCCCACCCCTCCTCTCACCACCCTTAACTTTTTTTATTTCGCATATAAGGATAAAAGCACATATAAGGATAAACGTATGAAGAAACCACCTCAAATATTTAGTCAATTGTGGATTGTACGATTCCATACTCTACCTGCAAGGAACTGCTCATATTCAATGACAGGGATGTTCTTGTTGAGGCTTGGGATATCGAAGAACTCGGACCACGGGATCCGGACCTGAAGGATGTCAGGGCTCTGCCAGTGATAAAGACGCCCCCAGGGAGGCAGAACTAACACCCAGTTTTCGCTTTTCAGCAAGGTCTTTAGAAGGGAAGCAATGCGAATATAGACATCTCTGCGAAGGTTGAATCCTTCAGGAGGATTTACATCATACAAAAGGTACCTGGGAAGAACAAAGCAATGTAATTACTTCAGGGAGTTTAAACCTTTTACATCTTGGGTTTTTTTAACCCCACAATCATGTGACACAACTCTGTTGGGATGGAAACTGTTCCTCTTTCATGAGTTTGTGGTACTCAGAAGATGGAAAGGAATGAAGTAGGGGAAGGTAGAGCAGAGCATGCTGCAGGGGCTGGGGGGATCAGGGGGGTCTCCTTGCCAGATGTCATCAAGGTGGCACATGCCACCAGCCTTTCCTGCGCAGGGCGGGATGCGGGGGGCCAAGGAGAGAACCCTTCAGATGTCTTGCACATCCTGAGGGTAACGTGGTGAGAATGATGAAACAACTGGCACGTTACTCAGGCTAATTCCTGTGAGCTGAATATGAAGGTGGGAGGACACATTCAGGAGGGACGGGGAAAAGGGTGTACATCACCCGCAGCAGGGCAGACGGGCAGGTGTCACCAGGCCATGCTCAGAGCGGGAAAGCCCCCAGACAGCTGCGACGGTGGCATCTTCCAGAAATGACCCAAACAGCACATGCCCACCAGCTGATAGCTCAGAGATGGGGTATGACACCTGTGCGGGGGAACTGCTGTGTCCCCTAGGGACACCAGGCAGGAGGTTGGGATGAAAGGAAGGTCCTGGGGGGCAGCAGGCGCTGACCCTGGCTGGCGGGACTGGCCTGCGGTGAGTGGGCCTGCAGTGTCTGGGGGATCCGCTCCTCACCTAGTGCGCGATGCAGCGGCGGCAGCGGGCAGCGAGGAGACAGCATGGCCAGCACGGAGGGCAGTGGGCTGCGGCTGGGCCGTGGCAGGCAGCAGTAGGGCGAGCGTGGCCAGGCCCAGCAGCAGCAGCAGTGGGCGGCAGCTGGAGCCTTCCACCATCATCCCTGCGCCACGTCCGGGGCAGCCCCGGCGGCAGCCCGGCTGCTCCGTGCGCAGGTGGGAAGCGGTGGCTGCAGGGTCCCTGGTGCGGCTCCCTCAGAAGAGGCCTGCGGTCAGGGGCCGGAGGCTGGCGCCGGTGAGCCGGTTCAGCTCCTCCAGGATCTCCACCTCCTTCTGGTACATCTGCGGGAGGAGGGCACCGGAGCCAAGTCACGGTCAGCGCCGCTGACACTGCGCTCCACGGCTGGGCCAGCGCCGTCTCAGCGGCTGCCAACATCAGCATCAACGTGAGCCACGGCTCTGCAGAGCCGCCTGCCCAGCGGGCTGGACCTGCAAGTTAGCCACCACGAGGGTGGGAGGTGGGGATGCTTTCCACCCCAGTACAACCTGATGCAGCCTGGACACCGCACACCTTCCTCAGCTCCAGGGCATTGCCGTACCTGTTGCCACTCGGATTTCGTGTTGTGCTGGTAGCCGAGCAAATGGCACAGTCCGTGGGCTGCTGTCACCTGTGCAAAGAGGCAAGAACACACGACATGTATCGCAGACTTAACCTGCGCAGACAGCCTTGGCACGGGTGGCGCAGTGTACCCCGCAGGAAGTGGGGTACGAGGGGTGACCAGGGCTCACCCCCTCCCAAACCACGTGCCGTTTTGCCAGAACTCACAGGGAAAAGCCGGTGTTCCGCGTGCAAAATGACAACGATCAGGTAGCGCCTGACCTCACCGGTTAAGTTTGAAAACACCAGAGATAGTCTTTGAGGGGAAAGCTGTAAGCCCATCGCCTTCTGGTTCAGTCCGGGCTGGGAAAGCGGCAGCCCCCACCCGCTCCCCGGGGGACAGCCCCGCGCTGTGCCCCGCTCCCCGCGGCGGGGCTCACCACCAGCACGCTGTCGAAGTCCTCGCCGCTGGCGCGGCACTGCTGGTGGATGTACTCCACCCCCAGGAAGATGTCCCCCAAGTTGTACTCCTCACGGCAGCGCGGCCGCGGCAGCTCCCCGGCCACCACCCGGTGGAAGGGGAAGGACAGCACGTCGGTGGGCTCCGGGCGCTGCCGGTACTCGCCGTTGAGGCGCCGCATCAGCCCGTTGCCGGCGCAGACCAACCCCACGTCGAAGCGGGAGG
>WEKW01000057.1:24811-50938 GCA_013389905.1 Sula dactylatra
GGGCACCCGGCGTTCTGAGGCGGCCGCCCCCCTCTCTCCGCAGATGCCGCCCCCGCGGCCCCCGCCCACCGGGCTCGGGGCAGCGAGAGCACGGAGGGGCTGGGGGGCCTGTCGTCCGGCGAGCTGACGGCCATCCAGTGCAAGAACGTCCCGGATTACCTCAACGACAGGACGGTGCTGGAGAAGCACTTCGGCCAGTTCGTAAAAGTTCGGCGGATCATGACCAGGCGCAATAAAAAAATGGCCGTTCTCCACTTTTTTGATCATGTGAGTATCAGAGGCGGTCGGGGCGAGAGCAGGCTTAAATCCGAGTGCTTGGGATGGGTCCAGCTCGGGTGAGATCTGCAGCCATCTTTGGCAACACAGTATGTTATGGCCTCAAGCTGTGCCAGGGGAGGTATAGATTGGATGTTGGGAAAAATTTTTTTACTCAAAGAGTGGTCAGGCACTGGAACAGGCTGCCCAGAGAGGTGCTGGAGTCACCATCCCTGGAGGTGTTCAAAAAAGGCGTAGACGTGGCACTTGGGGACATGGTTTAGGAGACATGGTGGTGTTGGGTTGGTGGTTGGACTTGACGATCCTAGAGGTCTTTTCCAACCTTAATGATTCTGTGATTCTGTGTTTGTCACCTGGGGGAAAGCTTTGTATCATGAGCATGGTATTACAGACAGGGATAGAAGTGTACAGAGCTGCACCTAAAACATGGTAGCTGCCTTTAGCTGTCCTGTTAGCATCCAGCTCAAACACCAAACGGATCTTGTTTCTTCTCTCACGTTGCCCAAACCTGAATTACATATGCCACTGCGTTCTTACTCAGGCTTGGCAGCACCAAGGGCGAGGTGAGCTCGTGCGTTCCAGAGTGACCTGCTTGCTGGAAATGCTGCCGTTACGTCAGCGCTGAGGTGTGCTGAGGAGACAGTTCAGAGGCTGCGTGTTCTGTTTCTGCTTTGCACTTAAAAAGCACACCTTCTGTCTCAAGCGCACAGTGAAAAGCAGCGATTTTTGTGGAAACCTGCCCAGTCACGCTGGTTGCGTGTAGGTCTTAAGTGAGAGGTTAAAATGCAGTAACCAGAACTTTATGGAAGTTGCTAAATGTTTTTCTGGCAAAAACCGCACTGTGTGTTTTGCTGTTGTGATGCTAATAGATTTTCATACACTGCTTTTGTTTTCTTTCAGGCCTCTGCAGCTCTTGCCAGAAAAAAAGCAAAAGAGTTGCACAAAGACATAGTAACATTTTGGCAAAAGAAGAAGACAAGTAAGTCCGTGTTTCCAGATATGATTACTGAGTGATACAGAAACGGCATGGCATCTGCTTTGTTATTGTGCTGATCTCAGCACATCAGGAAACAAAGATGATCTCTACAGTAGGAATGTTAGAATCCAGTAGGAATGTACAGAGGTGCAGTGGTTCTCTTTGACTTTTGCTAGTCAGGCTGTTTGGTGTGCAGAGCTTCTGACAGTGTTGAAGGGTATCCTTCACAGAAGCACAAAAAGAGCAGTTCTGCATTTTAGGTGACATTCCAGCTAGCTCTGTCTGTGGCAAAGGCTAATAGTGAATATGCAGAGGAGGGGGAGAGGAACAGGATAAAGCATGTAATTACTTCCAGAATAATTTCTCAGTCTTTAACACCCTGTGGAGCCAGAAGGGGTGTCTTAGTCCATGGAGGACTTTTCTCTTGTGAAGTTACCCAGTTGCTTTTGTAAGCTGGGTGTAATCTTCCAGCATGCGCAGTACTGTCCTCTGGTATTGAGGAAGTTTTAAGTGAGTGACTGCAAATCACGGCTGGAAATTGTACCGTTTCTTTCTTAAATTCCTGTTGTCTGAAACATTTTGCTTGGTCTGAGCTGAAGACACTTGAAATGACAGTGTAGTTTTACAAGAGAATTTAGAAACTATTCATGCAGCCGCACAAGAGGAATATGGTGATGTTATCTTTTTGCTCCTGTCTAGAAGTAGGATGTTCCTTGGGGATGTAAGAAAACAGTTTCAAATGCCTCACTGCCTGGTTCAGAGCATGGGCTGGGATGTAGGCTTCCAGCTTTCAGGAAGGTGTCCTGAGAACTGAGTTAAGGAGTACCCTGGAGTGAGTGTCTGTGTTGCTGAGGCTGCTGTTCTGCATATCAACAATTACGTACTGCTTGAACCAAAAAGGCAGAAGAGTGTGTGTGGTTGGCCTCCAGAGAACTGAGCTTAGAAGTGGGAAACCTGGATTCCAGACCCTGCTTGGGATTAGGGCGAGAGATGTTGGCTGTTCACCCCCTAGGCGAGTATCTGAATTGTCAAGTGTTTCCCTTTCTTTAGCTTTATGAGTGCTGTGTGTGTACCTCTGAGATCCTAGCCTGGGGGTACACTTCAACTGTCAGCAAATGAATGCTGCACCACAGCTTTGACCAACCACAAACTTGCCTTCCAGAAAATGAACAGCTGCAGAGTTGTCTTCCTGTGAATTAACATCTTGAAGCAGCAGCTGTAGGGGTGCCTGTTCGCCTTTGTCATTTTATTGTGGTACTAAATCTATAGAAATGTGAATGGCAGGATTCTAAAATAACTGATCTGAGAGAAATTAAGAAATCCAACTGGCTGAAAATTTCTTCCTGGGAGAAGAAATTCTCCCTTCCTGTAAGGTGTAGATGTAATTCTTGAGAAGGCGTGCCAACCTCGGTCTAAGCTTGGGTGTGTGAAATAAATAATTAAAATGCTTCAGCAGGAGCACTGGGAATTGCTGTTTACAGAGGTGAAATGGATTTCATATCCCATAGAGAGTTATGGCTTGTGGCTTATATCCCAGACCCGAGAGAACTTAAATTCAGAAGATGATCAGGCTTCGTTTACTGACAGTCTGCTGACCAATTATAGTTGATATTGCTAAGTGATATTTCATTGAAAAATACTTACTCTTTATAGAACACTGAAGCTGACGCGCAATTGGTAGACTTGCTTGGTGCAGCTTTTAGTGCAAATTGTCCTGGAAGTTTTGCATACATGTAGAAAACTGTGACTCTTGGTTTTATTTTCTAAGTGTTTCTTTTTTTAAACAAACTGTTTGCCACCACCCCCATTGGAAAAAAAAAAAGATGTTGCTTAAACTATTTGGCAAGTACCTGGCTTCGTGTTTATTTGTCACTTCAGGTCCTGCAAAAAGAGAATTTTCATCCAAGGAGAAGAAAGCAGGTGAAGATGAGGGAAGGCAAAGCAGTGAAGAGCAAAACTATCAGCACTCCCCTCTTAGAAAGCCTTTAATAAGATCCTCTGCCAGCAGCGTCATGCCTGGTAAAAGGTACGTCTGCTCCTCTGGGAATCCATCTGGCAGGGAACAGGGTGCGCAGGGGAAAATCATGATCAGCGTGTGCCATATATTCATGTTGTTATCAGGGAGTGTGCTTCCCTCATCTTTTCTGGCTTGTCTGAATTACAAGCTCACAGATCTCAGCCATTGTCAGAAAGATACTTCTAACTACTTATTAAGGTCTTCCACTTTGCTCTGCATGGTTTTTTTTTAATATTCTGTTCATAATAACATGAGCAACAACACCCGCAACAGTGAGGCGTAAGGGAGTTGAGTGAAACAGTGCAGAGCCGAACTAGGACCACGCAGTTACGGCGCTGTTCTGTGGTCGTGATTAAATGAGCTTCTGAAGTGAGTAGTTTCATTTGTAGGCAATTACTGCTCTGTGGAATGAGAATCCCCTTTTCAGAGTCGCTGGTGAGTTTGGATTATCGTCTTGTCTCACTTCAAGCAAATGGTCTTTGTACAAGAATCCTCCTGTTTCGTATCAGTCGCTGAAGTGGCAAGGTTGTCGTCTTTCTGTGGTACCTTAATGGTGTGTCTGGTTTGACAAAAGTCATTTGGTATGCATAGTCATATAATTACAAAATTAGTAATATGTTGTAGAGGAATGATTGTTCCTTGATTTAAAAACTATGCTTGTATCTGGACCCTGTAAAATCTCCTCATGATCTCTGTTGCTATAGAAAGCATTCGGGTATTTTTTTTTTTCACACCAAACAGCAGGCTAGTTTCCTGGCTTAAAATGCCATATGCCGCAGTGATGCAAAAATGCTGCAGCAGCCATCTGGTTCTGTCCACTCGAAGACAGGTTCAGTAATGCCATTTCTGTTGTACAAAGGCTGAGGTTTTCACCACAATCAAGAACGCTTGGCAGTGCTGAGGATTTAACCGGATTAACTTCAGTGCTAGTGTTAGTTTATAACACCCATAGTACGCTGATACATTCTTTGTTTATTTGAGATACTGCCTTGTGATCAAAATGTTGTTCTGAACAGAGATGTCGACATCCTAAAGAACAGTGAACTGTTTAAGGCTGGGGTGTGCATTACTGTATTATTGATTAAAAAAATCTTCTATTTTTAGTTCTCCAGCAAAGAAGCCTGGCCTTCGAAAGGCGCTGCAGTTTGAAGCAGACATGTTTGATTCTAGCTCTGAAGGGCAGAGCTCAGAGGGTTTGGGAGCTTCATTGTCATCTCTTGGTAACCTGGTAGGATTAGTGGCTGAGACATCTGAAGAAAGATACCGTCTTTTGGACCAAAGGGACAAAATCATGCGACAAGGTAATTTCACAAGTTATTGAGTGTAACATCTGCTTCTCCACTGGAAAGAAGTGTTTGGTGTCTGTTGCAAAGCTGTTGGAGATAGCTTTGAAGAGAGAGTGTAACATGGAGCAGTCTAAAATACTCTTCTATTGTTCATATATACATTAATTTCTTGTAGAACGTGCAAAAATCTGTTTTACTTATTGCACATGCATATTTCTTGTGGAAAGTGAATAGCAGACTGTTCATCTTCTGTGAAGGAGCCCATATAGGGAGATTTGCATCCCTGCAGGCTCTTTGAAGAAAGCTAACCAAAGCCTAACAGTGTTTCTGTAAATTCAAACTGCTATACGGCTTGTAATTATTTCAAGAAACGGCCCTTTGTTTCACAGTACTGGGTTGTAAACCCTTCCATCCTCTTTTTGCCATTTCAAAGCTGACCCTACTTTTAATTTAAGATCTTATTTTTAATATTGACAAACAGATTTCTTGTCCACTTGACGTGGAATTGTGAAATTGCTGGTGCTTAGTGAGGACACCGAACGTTGGGTATCTTTTAGAGGCTTCAATCTTGTCAGCAAAACTCTGGATATCCAGGTGGGATGGTAGGAGAAACTTCCCCAGAGGAGTGGTGCAACCCTGGGACAGGCCCCAGAGTGGAGGAACCCCATCCTCGTGCGTTTCTGACCACGCCAAGGTGTGGGTAAAGCCTTGCTCTGAGTAGAGGTAGGATGGGGATCTCTAGAGACCTTTTCCCACCAGCTCTTTTCTGTGAACTGTTGCCCTAGCAATGTATTTCTCAACATCCATCCATTGACTAACGTACAGGCTCCAGCTGAGGCACCTGGCATGCTTAGGGCTGCGTTGGTACATCAGGGTAATAGCTTGTCCTGAAAACAAAAATGAGATGGTTAGAATTTGTTCAATTTTATTTATTTTTTTTTTTAGCTCGAATAAAAAGGACCGATCTTGGCAAAGCAAAAACTGTTGTTGGCACTTGCCCAGACATGTGTCCTGAAAAGGAGCGCTACATGAGGGAGACAAGAAACCAGCTCAGTATCTTTGAATTGCTTCTAGGATCTGACAAGGTATGAGCTCTCTGTACATAGGGCTTGTTTGTTCCCAGGACATCTGTTTGCTTGCTGCTTATATAAAGTGGTCAGTGTTGTTTAGCTGATTACAGGGTTAATACTGGTGGAAAAATTCTGGAGGCCATTTCATTAATGTCTTTCAATTCCCCGTTGTAAAACAAGAAGGCTAGAGAATCGCTTTTTCACCCTAAGTCATGTCTTCTATTTAGCTACAGACAGGCTTTTAGAACTATATTTCTAAAACTCTAGAAAACTCTAGGGCAGCAGTATACGTTGTCTTGAAGGTTATGAGTTTGAGACTAAGTCAACACTTAGGATCCTGTCATAAAAGAAAATAAAATATATTTGCTATCATAGCAGAACAGATGTGGGTTGTTAGTGTGAACAGTAGAGAAACTCCTTTAATCGTCTTGTCTCCTTACTAAAGTAAAAGCATGGATGGGATGGAGTCCCCTATGCTCCTGAAAAGTTGAACATACTCTTTGGGCTTTGATTCTTTTCTCCACATCTTGCAGGTAGATCATGCGGCAGCAATCAAGGAATACAGCAGGTCTTCAGCAGATCAGGAGGAACCTTTGCCCCATGAACTGAGACCCTCTGAGGTGCTGAGCATGACCATGGACTATTTAGTGACAAACATTATGGATCAAGGAGAAGGAAACTACCGAGAATGGTATGACTTCGTCTGGAACAGAACTCGTGGAATAAGAAAGGTAAGCACTGACGGATGGAGATGTTTGATGATAGAAAGTAAAAGATCACATAATACTGTAAAAAGTGAAGCAAAAAGCAATAGCAATTCAAACGTTTTGAATTGAAAAGTGGCCCAAAGCACAGTTGAAATGAGTTTTCCAAAAGTAGTGCCAGGTGACTATGCTTTTCGACTGTGATTTAAAAATACATGCAATGCTTTCTTTATCACTCTGGTTAGGATATAACCCAGCAACATCTCTGCAACCCGCTGATGGTGTCTCTGATTGAGAAGTGCACTCGCTTTCACATCCATTGTGCTCACCACTTGTGTGAAGAGCCCATGTCCTCCTTTGATGCCAAAATCAACAACGAGAACATGACTAAATGCTTGCAGAGCTTGAAGGAGATGTATCAGGACCTGGCTAACAAGGGGATTTACTGCAAGAGTGAAGCAGAATTCAAAGGTTATAATGTCTTGCTGAATCTCAACAAGGGTGATATTCTCAGGTGGGAATAACAGATACGACTTGTTTTCTCTGGGAAGAATTGAGATTAGGATTAAGTCCAGACAAATTTTAATGGAAGTGAAGAGCTTCGTTGCAACATTTTTTTTGCCAAAGAAAGTGTGCTGTAGGAATCTTTTATTTGAATTTTTCATTTTAAAAAGTGGTCGTTTTAAAAAAAGAGTATTTTTTAAGAAAAGGGAAAAAAGCTTTGTTTTATCTTCTTGAATAACTCACTGGAGTTTCTGCAGGTAGTGAAAAAAACACCAACCAAACGAACAAAAAAGAACTTAAATCTTTGCTAGTCTCAGTCAAGGAAAATTTTTTTTCTCTTCCCAGCATGGTATCCAAGCTTCACTGCTTTATCTGCAGTAGGACCAAGCAAAAACTGTTTTGTGGACAGAGCCATACTTTGCTTTTCTGGTCAATCTCTTAACTGCTTTCCTCCCTAGACATTGGAGTGATGTACCTAAATAATAACATGCCGGTTATGCAAGCATCATTGGAAGATTAACGATTAGAAAATAATGCTGTGAATTTAACACACAGCTGTTCATTTTGGACAGGAGTTGCACGTCTTGCTTAAAGCTCCTAATTTTAATTCTGTTTTGTTACAGGTTGCTATTGAATGATTGTTAATATTGAAGCGAAAGGTTTGTTTCTGTCTTTTTGTCTCCCCAGAGAAGTACAGCAGTTTCGTCCAGAGGTTAGAAACTCTCCTGAAGTTAGATTTGCAGTTCAAGCTTTTGCTGCATTAAACAGCAACAACTTTGTGAGGTTTTTCAAGTTAGTGCAAGCAGCTTCCTATCTGAATGCCTGTCTCCTACATTGTTACTTCAACCAGGTGAGGAAAAGGCAGATGGATATTTTTTGAAGTGTTAATCAGTAAAACCGCCTGGGACTTTTGGGAGGACATCTTAGCAGAAAACTTGGTAGATATTTAGCCTTAAAAATAATTTTATTCTTGCTTCCTCAGAAGCGCTTAAAAATTTATCAAGAGTTTTCTGCTGCGATGTAAAAGGCAAATACTAAAATGCTCTTCTCAGCATTTTTCCCTCATAACTGTGTACAAATACATGTTCTTTCCCCTGAAAATAATTGGGAAGCAGAGAAGCAGGCCTGAGACCTTTGCAAAGGAAATACCAACCTGCACTTTCAGAACCCTTGCAAGCTTTTTCTTCTGCACAAGAATTGTAAAGGGATACGCTCAAAATGAGCAGTATCGAAGAGGAGCAGAAACTAGAAAGCAAGTGCATAGAGTTTAAAAAGAAAGTTAACCTGAAAAGTTGTTTTTGTCAGTATTTGATGACAAAGTACTGATTTCATTTTAAACATTATTCTCATGTTTGTAGTACGCCTCATAGTACATTTTGGGGTCTTTAACTTAGCAGTTACATGGCCTTTTCTTTTATCTTCCCCCAGATTCGTAAAGATGCTCTCAAATCTCTCAATGTTGCCTACACCGTGAGCACCCAAAGATGTACAGTGTTTCCCTTGGATCACCTGGTCCGCATGCTACTGTTCAAAGATTGTGAGGAAGCAACTGATTTTATAAGTTATTATGGCTTGAGTGTATCTGATGGGTAAGTGTAAGGAAAAGGGTGTCTGTGCCTTCAGCTGCCTAGTGGGGTTAGACTGATGTTGGGTGAAGCATTAATGTGGATGGACTGCTCCTGCAGTTTGCAACCAGAAAAGGAAAAGAACAGGAGAAGGGTAGGGGCTGGGCTCTGTAAGCAGAGCATTAGGATAGTAATGGGTGCAAATTTTAATAATCTGTTCTATTTTTATTGCTGTAATTATGAAAAGTTCTTTAATTTTGCATCTTTCCCTAAAGAAATGGGGTTTGTATCCCTGTAACTACTGTGACTTCCCACAGTAGCTTTTTTTGCACTTGTGCTTATTTTTTTTTCACTTGGCTTGATATGGTGGTGAAAAATGAGAGAAACGTTTCCTCCAAAGAAGAGACTGCATATTGAGCTCGGTCTCCATTGGACTGCAGGGACTTCATCCCTAGAAAGAGACGTTGTGGATAACCCAGTAGCAAAAAAAAAAAAAAAAAAAAAAAAATTTAAAAAAAATTGTTTTAGGTTCTTATTTTGCAGTTGAATTGTAGTATATCACGCCTCTGTAGGAAATGAGGATACAGTTCTGCTTCTCAGGAAACTGGCATTATGGTGACACAGGTAGGGCAGGATGAAGCTGAACAGTGCAAACCAGTTCTTGGAGGATGTTGGAGGCCAACAGCATGCAGATAAGAGTGTCTGCCATGGAAACACATACATTGTAAGGTGTGCTCGTACAGACTTGCAATCTCAAGAGACAGGAGAATGCAAAAAGACTTGAGCGTGGCAGTTAGAGCAGTCTCTTTCCTGTTATTCTGTTTTGAAATAATAAATCAGCCAGACTACAGGTGCCAAGATTGGAAGAAGATTGCAGCTTTTGAAATTACTTCTGTAGATAGCCCTGGCATCTATCATGTGGGATGTAGTCTAGGTAAAATGTTCACGCGTGATATACACAGTGGATAAAGGTTAAAAGTAGAAAGGGACAAAGTAGTCCACAAGGTTGCCCAGAAATATTAGTTAGCTTGTACTCTGTCCTGGGGGGATAGCTGAGGGGACAGTGCTCTCTGCCTTCCCTGCTCTGTCTTCCAGCCAAAGACTGAGATCCAGGCTACACGGAGCAATCCCGAGTGCCCAGTGCCTGTCTCGCTTTGCCCTGCTAAGCTGTCTAGCTGAAAACCTATAGGTTACTGGAGCTTTGAGGATGTACTCCTGATTTTTATTTTTCCCCAGTGCTTACGTGGAGCTGAATCGCTCAGCTTTCTTGGAGCCAGATGGATTACCCAAACCACGGAAATCAATGTTTGTCAGCCAGAAGCTAACTGTCTCGGTTGGGGAAATTGTAAATGGTGGGCCGTTGCCCTTGGTGCCTCACCACGTGCCTGTGTCCAGCTTCAACGGACACAACAAGTATATTGGTGGAAGCATCTCTGTGGATCAAGCTAGTAGTAGCCAAAAATCCAGCATGGAAACAACAGGTAAGGGCAAACGGGCATTTTTAGATACTGCTCAGGAACATACTGCTGGGTCAGCTCTGTGAGTAGTTCTGTTTTACAAAGCAGAAACTGTTCTTGGCTCATACAGGTTGAAATTGCATGGAAATTTGGATGTAATGAAAGCATATTTTGATTTAAATGTACTTATGTATCTGTAAAAGCTAAGAAGCAACCTGATTAATATATTTCCCAATAGAGGAAACACACTAATGGAAACGAGCGCAATTTGACCAACATAGGTGAAGTAACTAGATATTCAGCTACTCCAGACAGCCAACTTCCCTTTTCAGTTTGCAGATTTTGTATTGCAATTGTTTGTTGCTACTATGTGTATAATCACGTTTTCCAAGTTGGCTGAACATACACTTTTTTTGTCCTTGCTGAAAGTACAGATACTTGGCATTTATTCAAGAGGTGTATTTAGGTGCTAGGTATACTTGACTTAAAACAGTTGTTGTATTGGAAATGTATGTACTTGCTATTGGACGTAATGTGCAATGACATTTTTGATGTTTTTTTATAAAATATTCATTAATATAAATTAGTTTCTAGGGTATAATTATATTTTTAGCTTTAAGTTAGTAAGCTTCTGTTACAGACTTATTTTATGACCTGATGAGATTTATCAGACAAGCCAGCTTTGGAAGATGAGAATAGTTTTGCTTCTTTTTGTGACTGACCTGGTTTCCTTAATTTTTTCTCTTCCACCACNAGGTGTGGATTTAGATGCTGCAGCAGTGAGAGTCCAGCCCCCAGCTCATCTTCTGCCCTCACTGTTACCTCGTCAGCTTGTGCCAGCGCTGCCTGTTGCGCAGGCAGTCTCCCAACCTGCTGGACAACCTGAGCCTCTCTCTTCAAAGCCTCAGCCTGTCTACACAGACACAGTAAGGAAACTTAAACCCATCATGAAGTATTGGGGAAAGATTTGTGAAATGTAGTAAAAGGTAACTGAGTTCTTAGGTTGTTCTAGTTTTCCAGAATCTGTGTGTGTTACGTAGAGTCAAAAGGAGACACTCCCTGCTTCAGTGCTGTGGATACTTTGAGAGGTTGTTCCCTTGGACTATTTGGAAAAGAGAAAGTCTTGAGTGATTTCAGATACAAGCCTGAAATATCAGTGCTTGCTCCAACTCCTTTATAGGATAAACAGTCCTGTCTGTTGAGCATTTGGTGAGAGACATCTAAGGTTAGAGTCAGAAAGCAATAGTAGAAAGTGATTTTCTTTGACTTAGTAGGTAAACTTTGCTTTAGTGAATAATATTGAGCTGTTTCTTAATGGCACGTATTTCAAATGAGACATGACAAAAGTTTCTTCTTGTGGCTGTATGACTGTTAATGTTGGGTCTTGAATGTGTACCCTGCACATCTGTGCTGTTCCTCTTCTCCCTCCCACGCATGGTTAGATACACACTAATGCTGAACCCATCTCAGAGTGTCTCATTGCTTTGTAAAGTATAGCCGCCATATTCTACTTAAGTGTTGCTACATTTTGGTGAAGATTAGACCTGGTCATTTGGAATTAAATCAGCTAAAGTGAAAGAAACTCTTAAGTAAGAAAATAGGAATCCTCTGAAAATTCACTTTTCTTAGCTATTATTTCCTATCCTGGCTTGCCTGTATTTAATACAGAAAGCTGCTTTTGCTTCTGGGCTATTACAAACCTTTTAGCTAATCAAGCACAACAGACTGGAAATTTTAGACTAAGCTAGCTTAGTTTGTAAGTAAAAACACAGATGATGTTGCCAATTATAGTCAGTTAAACAAGGCTGAAGAGCCTCACTCCCAATTCACGTGTGTGCCCAGGCCATCCTGAGCAGGCCTGCATCTTGTTTCAGCTGCTTCCTCTCCTGTGTTGTAGGACATTGCCGAAGTGGTGGACGGGCTCGTGCACGATGTCCTGAAAGGAGAGTGCAGAGAAGTCAGCAAAGCAGGAGTTGCTTACGTGACTGCCGCCATCTGGTAAAGAGCCCTTATTGCTGGTACTCCTGGAGTCTGTCATCAAAGCTGCAATTTGCCATAGCAGCACCATGTGAGAAGATCATAAAACTAAGCAAGGCAAGGTCTGTAGTGGAGATAGTCTTCTGATACAGTTGAGGGAGAAGCAGACCTTTCTTCAGATGTCTGCCACCTCTGTTACACACTAGCTAGCCTAACGGAAGGCCAGCTGCAAACCTGTGCAAACCTTGCCTTGTATGACAGTCTCACCACTGCCACAAGAAACGTGTGTTGTGGAAGGAAAGGTACCCAAAGGGGGAGAAGAAGACTAAGTCCAGATCTGGCTGCTTCTCTGCTTAAAATAACGCTTCCTCTCCAAGGGAGTTGGTAGAGTCATAGATGTGGGTTTGTGACCAAAACAGTGTTGTTAATGCACCAACGTTTTGGTTATTGCTGAACGGCACAGGGTCAAGGCCTTCCTTGTTTCCTATGCTGCATGCCCATGAGTAGGCTGGGGGTGTGCCAGAGGCTGGGAGGGAACACAGCCAGGACAGCTGGCCAGACTGACCAAAGTCTGTACCATGTGATGTCATGGCCTGCAATAAAACTGGGCTAGAGGAAGAAGAAGGTGGGAATTTCTGGCTTCCAGGGTGGCCACTGATTGGAGACTGTCTGGGCATTGGACTGCCTCTGGGAGATTGTGGCTGACTGCCTTTGCTTTGCTTGGTCGGGGTGTGGGGGTTTTTTCCCTTCACCTATTACGGTGTCTTTATCTCCATCCACAAGTTTCCTTGCTTTTGTTCTTTGCATTTTCTCCTTCTGCCCTGATGCGGGCAGGGGAGTGAGCCAGTAGCAGTGTAGGTGCTTGGCTGGTGGCCAGAGTCAGCCCACCACAATGGAGTGAGGGTATGCTTGAGAAAAGCACAGACATAGGGCTTTGAATGGAAACTTTCTGGCTTTGAAAAGAGAATTGCTGTTTCTGTACAGCACCTCAGAGGCCGCTGTGGAGGAACTCATGACTGAAGTGTTGGGGGAGATCCTCAGACAAGTGGCTGGAAGCGTGCTTAGTGTGGAAAGGGAGCGTGTCAGAGAGGAAAGGCGCAGAGTGGAGGAAGAGAGGTGAGTCACTGCTTTTGCTGTGGGGCAGGGTGGGCTGTATACACCCTTAGGCAACGTAACAACAGCTGGTGCCAACCCGAGTCCTTGCGCCTGTGCTCAGGCCCTGTGTCTTTCTGCCATGCCAACAGCACTCAAGTTTGTCTCACCTTGAACTGACCTGGGATTGTGCAGACAGGCTGCCCCTTCTGCGTTCTCAGGTGATCTGCTAGCTAGTATTTTGGTGACCTCACAGAGCCACTACAAAAATGGCGGGTGGGAATTTTGGGAACTTTTATTCATCCAGAGCTTCCAGAGCGGGAGATGCATCCTGGCCCTGCTGTATGCTGGAACTTTTCCTTCCGAGTGAGCTACCTGTCTGTAGCTTACTGGGGATAAGAATAAAATAACCCCATTGTTATCTGTATTTTTGAGGGAAACCTGGCTCCATGCAAAGCTGTTTAGAGAGAGAAACCAGTTAGTGGGAACTCAATTTTAGGTGAATTAACTGTCTGATACTGCGTGTAGCACTTGTGTAATTAAGCAGCAGGTTTGCAGTGTAAATCTTTTCACTTGTGGAAATCTTGCCACTCTTGTCTTGCCACTTGTGTAAATCTTTTCTGTCCTTCTAGGCAAAAGCAGGAAAGAGAACAGTTAATAAAGCAGTTGAGCCAGTTGGTGGGTATGGAGTTAATGGAAGAAGTAATAAAGGAGAGCGTTCGAGAAGCTTCAGCCAATGAGTTAAAGTACGTACAACATACCGTATGCTATACTTTGCTGTAGGATGCTTTCCTAAGGCTAAGAATTTGTTAGGGAGCGGTGGACTTCTTGCTTGTCCTTCTCTGAGTTCATCTTCAGTAAGCTACTTGAAAGAGAGGGTAAGCGTACCTGACCTACAGCAGGCTGTCAGTTTGCAGTCACACTGTGTCAAGCAGTTGCAGTCCTCCAGGGTGGAGGGAATAGAGGCTTTGTCTAGGACAACGCTGCCCTGTGTGCTTATTTTTCTTCTGATTCCCTTACGGATCAGCTGTGTGCTGTCTTGTAGACCCTTCTTAGGAAGCCCATGGTCAGTGTAAAACTTGAATAACTTCTGATTGATTACAGGTCTTATTTAGAAAGGCCAGAGAGAAGTGTGGAAAATCCCTCCCCTTTGCTAAATGTGATGGTCTCTCCTGCTGCACCTCAGCAAATTGTATTGGCATTTGCTGCAGTCTCCACCTCACTAGAGGTCTTGATTTGTTTCATTTTGAACTAGATGTGCCTTAGAAAGAGACCGGCAAGCGCGTATTGCCCGGTGTTCAGAAGAAGTCTGTGGTCATGTCATGGACCTCTTTCTGGAGGATGAGATTTTCCAGATTGCTAAGGAAACCCTTCAGGAGCTCCAGTGTTTCTGCAAGTACTTGCAACGGTGAGTTGCCACCCTGTAACACAGCTGCTTTTCTTGGGAACGTTGACACGGAGTGCTTAACAGAGTCCGAACCACAGCTGTCCAGTTGTTGTCATCTTGTCTCCACTATAATGGTAGACTTACAGCCTTATTACCAGCCTTTAGTAAGTTACTCAGCTATATGTGGGGAGGGCAGCACACCTCATCAGAGTCAGGTAATGAGCTTGGTAAGAGATTGCAGCTTCATTCCACCTAGAAATTTGTAATAATTTCTCCTTGTATTCTTTCTGTTGGATGCTTTTTTTTCTGGATGTGTGCTAAGTGTTCAGTGGCTGTTGTGGTGCTCCAAGGCAGAGATTCATTTGTCCCTGTGTTGTGCTGCCCCAGTGCAGTCAGGTTGAGGTGCATTTCAGGTGGCATTTCTCACTGCTAAAGAGGAAGCAGCAGGCTAGTCTCTTTACTGTGGAGGACTTTCCCTTTCTTCCTGTCCCAAAACTGAGTTCATGTGTCTCTTCAGGGCATGTGTAAATTGCCTTTAGTGCAATATGGAAGGTTAAAGAGGAGCCTAAAGATACATGAAACAAATGTACCTGTAGCAGTCAAGAAAACTGGATGATGGAGGAATGTTGGGATTTTTTTTATAAGCCCTGAAAATACCTGAGGAAACACAATAGAAGATTTCAGTTCATAAATTGTGTTAAAACTGTTGGGTGGTACATGTCTTGAATCGTTTGGTCACAGAAAAATAGACTAGCATCTAATGATAAAGGCTTTATTTTATGTTCTATCCTTGTTGGTGGATTTGCCTTTTTAAATGTTCCTTAAAAACAGAACAAGAACAGAGGCATACCTTTCTTATTGCAACAGATGTTGCAAAAGTATTTTCAGCAAGCACTTGAGATATCAGAGAAGCTTTATAACAGATCATTGTAAAATGCTCTGTGTGCTAGGAATAAACATGCTGAAAACAGGGAAGGAAACGATGCTTGACCTTTTGTCTAGGGAGCACAGCTAGGACAGCTGAGAAAGGGATGAGATGGAAGAACAGTAGTCCTGTTTTCCTTCTGTGATCAGAGAGAGCAAGTGCAGCTTGCTAAGCAGAAGGCTGCTCCCTTTTGTCTGCATTGGGTTTTTGAATGGGGCTTAAGGCTGCCCCTTTTGGATGCTGCATGCGTACAGCTGGCAGCTCTGTTTGAGCTCTGATTTTTGCGTCTGTGCGCAGAAATACAGCCTGAGCCTGCTGCACCACTTGCATGCATCACCTCGTGCTCACCCCTGGGCAGATGGTGACTTGTCTGGATTGGGGTTTGAGAGCCTGATCCAGTCTGAAAAGCAGAGATGAGAAGACCTGTTTGATCTGCAGAAGAGTTTATTAATGTTTACCTATCTGTCTGTTCTCTTCCAAAGGTGGAGGGAGGCAGTGGCAGCGCGAACAAAGTTGAAACGTCAAATGAGGGCGTTTCCAGCTGCTCCCTGTTGCGCAGATCCAGAAAATAAACTGAAAGCACTGTCCCCCAGTGCTGAGTGGCCTATAGCCATGGAGAACTTGTGCAAGAGAATTGTAAACCTGGGGAACGGAGGAAAGCTGGGGATCTCTTGCACAAGGTAAGGATACTTAGAGCGACAGCAATTGTCAATCTGTTTGATTTTTGGAAGGTAAGTTACAAAGGAGCCCTCTTTAAACCTTCATTGTGAATGTTAATGGTTTGCAAAACTGTTTGTTCTCAAATACCCCCAAAAAGACCCTTTCAGCACAAATGCTGGCAAAGACTGCAAACCTAAAGAAACCCTGCTGCAGTTTAACAGCAACTTTCTAAAGTGTCTGCAGAATTTCTCAGATCTTAGTGTTTCTTAAATTTGGTTAAAGTAGCTGTTCTATACCAAAAATTACAACCAAGAATCTTTTGTTTCCAGATTGAATTGGTTGAGAAACAAGACACTGCATGAAATTAAAGTTCAGCACTTCTACCAGCAATTGTTAAGGTACGTTGGTGTTTGATCCTTGTTGTCTCTCTAATGAAACTGTAACAGAAATGCCAGAGATCTCAAAAATGTCAGTAAGGAATGGCAAATCATACTGGAGTGTCCGCTTGCAGCCTTGCTTCTGGGAGTATTTTTGAGATAAGGGAAACTGGAAGATAAATTCATGAAAGTGTTAGGCCATACGATCCTATTGCTGTGGGTGTAACTTTAAGGATCTGATGGATATTATGAGTTGGGGGTTTTTTTTGTACGTGAGTGGGATGGGGCCTGGGATGGGGTATAGGGGGAGAGGAGTAAATGAGGCTTTACTGGCCTGGCTTGAGGCACAAAGGGATTGATCTAGTAGACGTTTAACGTGCAGCCCATGGTCAGCCTTCTCGTGGCTTGCCACGCACTCTAGTGGCCTGTGTGTTTATTGGAGCAGGGTATCGAAGCAGTGTGGAAGTGAAGCAATACACATATGGTCCCACAATTCCCAAAGTAAGGCTCATATAACAGATTTAGCAGCTGTGATTCTTGAAGGCATCTGGTCTGTGGTGAAATAGATGGGCAACAGCTCTAAAGAATTAGTTCTAATTTTGGACTGATTGAACTGGACAGTAGCTACTTACAGTATTGTAACTTGCTCAAAGAAAAACATTCCCCATGTGGGAATGATCACTAGAGGGTATTCTCACCAGCTTCTGTCTCTCTTTAAGTGATTTAGCTTGGACTCCCCTGGATCTTGTCTCATTAATCACTGAACATATTCCAGTTCAACAAGAACAGGTTTTTTGGAAGGTGCTGTTGGTTTTGCCAAATGATGATGAATATGCGGAGGAGGATCCCAACAGGTAAGTGAGAGCTTATTGCTGGGTCCCTTTCTCATGCAGCGCAGTCAAACAGAAGAGGAGTAGTAGTATACAGTCCTTCATGTATGTTTTTCCTGTAGTGTGTCAAATTTCCAGTTTGTTTTTTTTTTTTTCACCAGAGCGCTCTAAAGAATATAGCTGTAGTTTATTGCAGTGCTCTGTATCTTCTCCTGACATTGTTTATTGAATTCCTTTTGCTCATACTGAAAACAAAAAACCTTGAAATATGTAGCAGTGTGGCGAATTTGAGGATATTTAATAGCTGTTTAGCAAAATCCAAGTAATATGAAGGTTGGGGTTATGATAGATTGTGGTGTTTTAGAGGTGTTGGTGCTAAAACCCTAAAATGCCAGTTTTTAAAACAAAAAACCCAAAAGCCCACTCTTTCTTGTTTGCTAGGGTACTGGTGGATTGGTTGAAAGCTAAATTTAAGGGAGACAAAAGCTGGAAGAAAAATGCTTCACATAGAGAAGGCAGAATTCAAACGCTGACATTATTTAATTCTTTTGGCATGCAAGGGAGCAGAAGCATTAAAGTCAGCGTTTGTATAAAGGTAGGTGAGAACAATTTCATGTTACCTAACAGGCTGTAAAAGCAGGGTGTGCTCTTTTCCAGTGGCTGTCGTGCAGAGGCTTTTCACGCTGTGTCCTGTCACATGGAGGGAGATGATATTGGGAGGGATGGGGTTGTTGAAAAGACCTGAAAAAAAGATGGATTTTTGTCCTTGTTCCCGGTCAGCCTAGTAAATACCTGCCTAAATACAGTGCAATAGTTAGAACCTCGGTCATCTCAATTCCTGATGCCACATCAGGTGCTAAAGTGTGCTTCTGTGCTCACCTGCATCTATTGGACACATCCATTTATGTTGGTCTTATAACTTGTTGTCTTAGGATTTGTATAGGTCCTGGTAACGAATGTCAAAGCTGAATGCTAATGGCAGTAAACTGCAGATTTCAGTATAGCTTTGTTTAGCTTTAGCTATGTAACTTATTGTCTTTGTAACTTGTATAGGTGGTACATGGTGCACTGTCTGACTCTGAGCTTGATACAGCTGAGATGCAAAAAGACTTGCTTGGAACCAGCGGTCTCATTCTTCTCCTGCCCCCTCGAGTTAGGAGTGAAGATGTTGCAGAAGATGATGTTTATTGGCTTTCAGCTTTGCTGCAGTTGAAACAGTTGCTTCAGGCCAAACCTTTCCACCCGATAGTTCCCTTGGTGGTTCTAGTCCCCGGTCAGGAAGAGGAGGCCACAGAGAAAGAAGTAGAAGAAGGTATGTAGTTATTTCTGTGCCTTGAAAAAAACCGATGTGAATGTTTAGGGCTGCCCCAAGTAGAACTGTTGTGGCTAGTGCAGTCTCTCAAATACAGCATCTAATAAAGGGAGAGACTTGTGAAATACAACACTTTTTAAAGCTTTGCTAGAAATCCAGAGGCTGTAAGAAATGAGTATGGAAAGAAATGAACTTTCTTTTGGCTTCCACTTTGCACACAGTATTTGATCCTGATTTTCTGCGGGGAAGGATGGAGAAGTGATGCTGTGAATGTAGGCAGAGTCCCTAGGCAGGGACTAGGTCAGAGTAGGAGATACCCATTTGTTCTTTCTCTCTGTATATGTTGGGTTTTCTTCTTTTTAAGGCTTGATGCTGCAGGACTTGATTTCAGCCCAGCTTATTTCAGACTACACCATTGTTGAGCTCCCAGATTCTATCAGTGACTTACAAGGCACCAGAAGGGTAAGAACAGCAACTCATGTGAAGAGATACCTGTCTGGTACCAATCATTAATCTCTCAATTACTAATGCCTTATAAGGAATTATTATGTTCTCAGTAGCTTAAATCGCAGCTGAGTCTTGTGTAATGGGATATTTTTTCAGTGGAATTTTTTGTAACATAATTTTTGTTCAAAAAGCTCTCTTACTTTTTTCCCACACACCTGAATTTGCTGGAGTCGCATACTCGCTTGTTAATAGTGATTCCAACATCAGCCAGAACTATTCTGAAATGAAATGTTTCTGCTGCTTGTCATTATTCGTGACTGTTCTATTTTAACTGACTAGAGATTGGTGGCCTTTGCTATGTAAAAGAGAGTTTCTGCTGTGTAATACTGAAAACTGCACTGGATTTATGTAATCCATGTATTTTGGTCTCATTCTTGTTTGTCCTGCCTGGATTGACTAGCAGAGGTACTGCTGCTGCCTAACAGACAAGTGCTAGCGGTGGGTAAGCCTTTGTACCCTTAAGCTCCCAGTCCTAAAATGCAGAGGACCCTTTGTAGCTCTTCTGGCTGCTGTGAAATCGCCCAGTATTATTCCATCTTGTTGGATGGGACTTGAGGGATGCCTCTATCCTCTCGCATACGTGAAGAAGGATTGTACAGATCTCTCCCTGACAGCCTCCAGACACCAGCTTCTCCCCTTGTCCTTCAGTTTGCTGCGTGCTTTGCAGTGGTGGCCTGGAGACTAATCAAAAACCCGTGATGGAAAATGATGCTTATAAGTCTAAAATATGGGGGCTTTGTGCGGGGCTCATAGCAGGGTGGGTTGGAGCAGTGGGAGAGGGTAATGGCCAACCTGTCTCAGACTAAAAGCAACTCCAACCCCATGTTGCCCTCTCATGGTGTCTGAAGAAGGTGCCTAAGAAAGAAGGTGAGAACAAGAGAAGCCTAGAGTGATGCTCCCCTACAAACCCTCAGCTTCCATCTGTTTGCAGTTCAAGAACTGCCAGGATCAGACATGGCTTCTCTGGATAGAGTCACCCTGGGCTAACTCCTGTGAATTTGTCCAGTTTATCCCAGATAAGTTTTCAATCCCCAGCATCCTGCATCAGGGAATTCCACAGCACAACTGCACCTGATGTGAACAGCTTCTTCCTGCTGGTTCCTGAGCCTGCTGCATGCGGATTTAGTTTGTGACCGCCTAGTTGGAGAATTACTGTTACAAATACTGGCATGATAATAGTTGATTTATTTGTATTTTGCTGCATAGTATCTTGAACACTGTTAGGTCAAACTTAGGGTTGCAGGATTAAATCCTTTGTGTACTGATCACTGCGGAGCAGTTTCCAACCACCTGTGTTTTGTGCGTCATAGATCTCTGCGGCTGTGAGCTGGCTGGCTTCCCAATGCCCTGACTCCCTTGAGCTCTGCAGTCAGACCCTTCGGGAGTATGTTGAGGATGGGATTGATGGTGAATTCGGCAAGCGCTTCTACCATGACTGGAAGGAGAGGCGTTTAGCCGGCCTGTCATCTCAGGAGCCTGGGGTCATCATAGAGCTGTACAACAGCACGCTGCAGTTTCTTTCCGATGTGGCATCCTCGGAGCACCTTTGTGACTTATCTTGGCCTGTTACCGAGTTTTCAGAGCCTGGGGGTAACAAGCTGTTGCCCCACCTGCAGTGGAATGTGCCCGATCATCTGGCCTGGCTGAAGAAGGCTGTGCTGTCCTTCCAGATTCCATACCTAGATCTGCCTCCATTAGGTGGTACGTACTTCATGCTGCGGTATCCTTTTGGCAGCACGTCGTTCTCTCTGATGTGCCTGTGCTGTGTTGAACTATCAGCCTTGTATGGTGGGTAGTTTGGCTCTGTCACAAATTCTTGCAGTTTACTTTTGGTTTTTTCCCTCAGCTCCTTGGCGTCCTGTATGCAGCATGATTTTTCAGTATGTGTCTCAGATTGCTAGTTCTTCCCATACTCAACCACTGATCCAGTCTCAAGTGGAGAATCTGCTGAGCAAAACTTACCGGAAGTGGAAAAACAGAACATCTGGGAACTCTGATGCAGATGGACCTTCTGTTGATGAGATCCCTTGGGATGATATCTTGGCAGTCTGCATTGATCATAAACTGAGAGACTGGAAACCACCCAAACTGCCTATTGCTCCAGGTATTGCGTGGCCTTCTACAACATGGATGATACTTCTTGCATAACTGTGTTTAATAACTTGACAGTGGTGCCTTTTTGTGCAGCAGGGAGGGAGCTATGGTCTTGATCTCCTTCTGTAGAATGACTCTGTGCTTACTGTACATCTTTCTGGTCTTTGGAGTGTGTATTTAGTGTTGATTATGACTTGACTTGAGCTTGGGAATAAAAACTTTGTGTGGAGAAACATGGTCAGAGCCTTTCAGCCCTCCTCTACCAGTAGGAAAAGGTTTATGTTCAACCAAAGGCCAAGAGTTGGTCCCTCAGAAGTCATGTAAGCTCAGGTCAGCTGAGGTGGCAGGCTGCCACTGTTAACGAGCACTTCCGTGGATTAATGAAGTTTGTCTCGGGTTCTGTTTGCTTTCAGTTTCAAGTGTGTGGGGTTGTTTTGGTGCCCTGTTTGGCTTAACTAGAACCCACTGAACACCGAACTTGGATGCACTAGAATTTTTTGAATGAAGACAAATCAGCATTTTGTGGCCTTTCCCAGTAATCTAGTATCTGTTGAACAGTAAATCAGTTCAGGAAGGCTCCTTTTTACGTGCAGATTACAACTTAAAGCTACTTGAAAGTGAACACACAATTTTTCTTCAAATTGGCTTTTTAATACCGAGCTTCTCTTCTGAAGGGGAAAATCTGTTCTAATATTAAATGTTGGGTTTGGGTTTATTCACAGAAGCGGTAAGTGAAGATGGTCAGATTCGCGTGTACTACTTCAAGGAGCATTTGAAGAACTTCACTGTCCCTTTTTCGTGGGAACAAGCCAGACTGCGCACGCAGGAGGAGATCCGGCAAGGCCAAGAGAGGTGAGGCAGCTGCTGGCACCACCTGCAGGAGCAGCATTCAGCTGTTGGTTGTACCATTGGAGTTGCTCAGTGAACTCCAAGGAGGTTGCTTAGGGCCTTTATGATGAACGTATAGTGCTGTCACAATGCTGAAAATCAGCATATGGCACCCTCCTAGAACATGCTTGTGTACATCTCCTTGAAATGATGTACAAGGGCGTGCCAAAACCAGGTAGTAAGTAGATTTTTATTTCTGCAGGGTTACTTAGCTCTTGAAGAAATGGATTGCTGGGTGGTGGGGGGAGGCGCTTAAAGCGTTATAAATGGAGAAATTAACTTCTGCCAAAGAAAACACTGCTGAGGCTTTGGAATTAGACTTGGACTCTAGGTACGCAAAGCATGGAGGAGAAACAGTGTGAGGTTGGGGAAGAGCATAGGGATAAATCATGAGCGTGCCCTTTAATAGTGCCCCCTCCCTTACATTCACCTTCAGTTGCAGCCTGGACCTGACAGATGAATTGTAAGTTAGATGATTTGCAGATGTACTCTTTGGTAATTATGTGTTAATTTTGCAGCATTTTGAGTTCAAAAGGAGGCTTCAATCCCAACTTGTGGGAAGGCATCAGGATAGTCCTGCTGCTAAGAGAAAATGCTAGAGGAGGGAGGGTGCCCTTAGAGCTGTGTGCCATTAAAGTATTTGAGGTCTCGAGAGTCTAGGTCACTTCCCTAGCCTTGTTCAGAGTGAAGCCAGTCTCTCTTCCCTCTTGGAAGCTTCGCTGCTGCTCTGCTGTGTAGCAGATGGTGGGCAGATGCCTGCCTTTGGGGTGAATCCCAGACCCCTGTCAGATTAGTTCCTCTCAAATACCACGTGCAGGTGGTGGTATGTTGGACCCTGGTACAAGGGAATTATGTCTCCAAATGATCAGTTCTTACTCCCTGATATTTCCAAACTTCAAGCCAGTAGGAAAAATCAACACACTCATACCAATTTCTGTGCCTTTTTTTTTTTTTTTTTTTTCCCTCCCCCCTCAGGTCACGGGTAAAATCTCCCAGCTCTTTTAAGAAACTCTGTAGCGTTTCTGTGATGCCAGGTCAATATGGTTCTGGCATGAGCGTGCTGTCAGGTCAAGAAAAGAGCATTCCCAGTGCAGGTGAATTCACAGACACAGCCTCGGCCCAGGATCTTCTCCCAGAGCGTCTGTTGGCACAGTTGCAACTAGAGAAAATAGAAAGCAGGAGGTAAGTTCCCAGAGCAGCATCCTTTCCTCGCAGCTCTGGCCCAGGGTTGTAAACAATTTCTAACTTTGTATGTAATGGGAAACTGAAGTCCAACAGTGCTGGGAAACAGCCTAGACTATCTCCAGTTTCTTCTCATTTCATTGAGCACATCAGTGCAGTACAGTTACTTGCTAGCTCCTACTTGCATCACAGGAGCAGTCCAGAATAGTAGAAAAATTTGGAGCTTTGAGGTACCGTTGGAAGCTGTCTGTGGTCAATCAAGCCACCAAAACTAAAGCAGTACAGTCTGTACGTAATCTGTGTGTCCTGCAGTATCACGAATGTCTGTAAAGTCCACTTTGGGATGTCAGTTTGGTGCCTGTAGCAGTACAGATCACAAAGCTGAAGAACTGAAGCTTTTGAGGTTGGCCCAAGGGTTTCTTGTCTTCACTGCCTTCCCCATTAGTTGGGTGTCTTTAGTCTGTGTAGCTCCTTTCTGTGCTACAGCCACCTGTGATGGATTTTCATCATAGCAGTGGGGTATGTCAGAGCGCGTTGGAAATGGCTGCAAACATCAGATCCTTTTTGCAGATGCTTCTGAACACAAAACTCTTGGTTAAGCCACTGATCACAAGAACAAAGCCAGGCTGCACTCTGTGACTGGTGCTCTTGATCTTTCTGTCCAGGTTTGAAGAACAGTTGCACCAATGTCTAGCTGAGGACATTGAGCCCCTTGGTGATTTTGTAGGTCTTCCTCTCTACCTCCCCCAGTCTCTGGTCTCCACCCCAACTGTCGCCTGTCCATTGATGAAGAGTCCCATGTCATCTGCTCAAGAGGTAGGAAAGGGTGGTGCTGAGAATTAACTGTAGCTCTTGAGGAGTGGAGGCGCCACATCTGCTGTTGGTACAAAACCTCGGTGTGCAGTCTTGGGTAGACTGGGGAAATAGAACTGAAAAACTACGTCCTGGAAGTAACTTCTTTCCAGGGAGGGGGAATGCTTTCTGCAGATCTGGAATAAGAGTTCTTCCCAGGTGTGAATGCTTTCTGCTGCTGGCAGTCATTAACAGTATCCTTTGCGGTGCTGCACTTTAACTGAGGGAATCGCTCTTGCGGGTCAGCTTCCCCCAGTTAAAGGAAGGCTGGGGACAGAAACAGCAGAACATGCTATTTTTGCCTTACCTCCTTGCATAGGGGATGCTGACCTCCATGGTTGTTCTCAAAAGTGGGGGGACAGCCAATGAGCTGAGAAGTTTCCTGTTGGTACTGGGTAATCCTTCTTTCTCAGTCTTGTCTCTTTTCCTTCTGCCCAGGCTGGGAGGCGAGAGGGATGTGAACTTTTGGTGGAGGAGCTGAGCCCCACACTGTCGGACAGACTGAAACACTTGCAGCGGCTCCTCAGAGCAAACAAGGAGGGTGAAGTTGCCTCCGAGCTCCATCTCTCTGCTCTGGTGGACATGGTGGATATCTGAGCAGAACTGAGATACATGTGCAGACCAAGAGACTTGGTAAAGAAATCCAGGGCTGGGTGATCAAACAGATAAGCCTCTGGGACATATTCCAGAAAAAGCAGGTGTCCTCCCGGAAGAAGAACATAGAGCAGATGTGGGGCCTGAGCCCTTCTCGTGTGGCTGCCTTGCACAGAGACAGCGTGTCGTGGCTCTACTCTGTCCTTTTGACTCACTGCTGAGCTGTGGCTGGTCTGGGCCTCCCTCCTTTTCTGCATCACAGACTTGGAGACAAGCCACATTCTTTTCTTGGAAAGCCTTAAATTGACACTTTGGTGATTTTTTTCTTTCTGCCAGCTCTCATTGTGGGTAAACATAACGTCACCAGGAGAGAACTATAAGGTAGCAGGGGCCCCTGGGAACATCAGAGCAACCGCTCTCCATAGTCACAGTCCCCGAGATGTTGTCCCAGCTCTGCACTTGCTTGCTTCATGCAGAAGCTACCTTGCAGCAGCACTGTGGTTTGAAGTTGCTGTTTTGCTTCCCAGGAATGTCAATACTGTCATTCTCCAGTCAGTGCAACACTTGGCCATACTTTGAATTTGCATTGAGCATTGTTAAGTACAGAAGGATTTTTGTGCTGCTGGGCCCAAGTTTTATTGTATTGAATATTTATGGCGTTAAAACCAGAGGAGTTGCTTGTTCTACAGATTAATTGTCACGCTGGAAAGCAGGATGCTTTCTGCAGTAAACAGCTATGGAGAAATTATTTTCCTTTTTTGGAAGAGCAGATTACCTGTGTTCTCCAGTATTTAAAAGGCTGTGGCTTTGGAAGTTGAAGACTTTTGGTTTTAGTTTAATATTGATTCCCAGTAAATAGAAGGAAGATGTACAGGAGTACTGCAGACATGAAGTACAAGTAATTTTTTTTTAATAACAATATCGGCAGATTTTTCTCAGACAAAAACCTCTGCTTGGTGAAATACAAATTACTGCAGCTTTGGGGATAAATGCTGATTATCTTGCCTGCCCAGAGACCACTTGTCTGACTTGCTTCTAATTTCATTTGAAATTCTCAGTAGTCCAAAACCATCAGCTACCTTCCAAAAAAGTAATTTTGTAGTTGGGTTTTTTTCTATTTAAATAGCATTTGTATTATTTGTCTTAAACCTAGAATAGCAACAGCTGGTTAATACTGAGTTGAAGTAAGAAATTTAAACTGAAGAAATTACGCTCTGAGGCTGTTCACACTGCGCTTGTTGGGCTGAGCTGCGCTAACGTGGCTGCATGCAACGCCACGCCTGCGTGCTGCTCTCCGCTGCGCTTTACCCCGGCGCTGCCCCTCACCCTCCCAGTTTACCTCGGAATTCAGCTGTAAAAACCCAGAAGTGCTGGGTGGTTCGCACCGTCTGATGTAAACGTGTTTTGTACCTAATAAATTTGGGGTGGCTCAAAGCATGCTGTTGCCTCATTGCTGCGCAGAAGCTCCTGGAACAGGACCGTATCAACGTGTGCTGCTTTTTTTCCTTTAATCCCGGGGTGATTTTGTGTAAAATATCCACGGGCGGTTGTGGGGTGCTCTGGGGGCCGGTTTCACTCCCCGGCAGCCCCCCCCC
>WEKW01000059.1:699-16922 GCA_013389905.1 Sula dactylatra
GTGCAGGAGTAACTGAAGGTAATGTCACTGACAGAACTGCGCCAGCAAGAAGATCTGTAAATCAGACCAGAATTTACACACCGTCTGATAGCTCTCTTGAAAACATCTGCTGTAACCCCTAATTTCAAAGAAGGGTAGTAGGGGGTTTTTTTGTGCAATTGCAGCTCAAATGCAAGTGGCTTCCACATTCTCAGGCAGCCTGAATTGAAGCTACGCTAATGAGAACAAGATTTCTAAATGGCCTGCTGCAGAAGTTGTTGCTGGTGGGTTTTCTTTTAAGCCTTCCCTAGTTAGTGTCATGAAGCAAGTACAGGTATTTCTGGGAATGCTCTGTAGAGGAACTTGAAAATAATCTCCATCTATTTCAGCTACTGCCCTTAGAACTAAAGAGCAAATGCTTCTGCACTAAGGATCTCTATGCAGCTTGAGATTGCTTTGCCAGTCACTAAAATGGAAACACCTGAGGGAAGAGGAACAGGTGTTCAACTATGCACTGCAGCCAGAGCAAAAGTGGAAAAATACCTTAATTGGAAGACTCAGAGAAATAACAGGAAAGTAGAGAGACTAAATAGAGCAAAGTTTCATTGTTGCTTAGGTGAAGGTGGATCAGAAATCACTGGTCAATTAAGGTAAAAGAACAAAGGCAAGATACTTTTGAGAGCTGGGGTGTTAAATGAAAATACCCTGAATGTAGGGAAGCTAACTAACTTTAACATGAAATTATAAACTGGGCTGATGCCATTGCAAGAGATCTTGAAACTGTTACCAAAATTACTTTTCCTGTATGATTAAATCTGTTGTTAGAAAAGCTAGTACTAGCTCATAGCCTTTCTCCTATGAAAGACAGGAAACTGCTTGATTTATTAAGTCATGTTCAATACTGATTCAGCACTGGATTTACCAAAACACATCTTATCCTGTAGACAGTACTTAGGTGGCCCAAACTGAGGCAATGTGGGTTGTATAGTGACGGCTTTCAGCTACAAGTACCTAGGAAAAGTCTGGTCTTGTCTGTGCTGCCTTGGGAAGGGACTGAAGTGGTTGCTTGCAGTGTAGGAGACTAGGAACAATAACCTAGGTGCTTTCTCTACAGTATTTTCTTATTCTCTTTTTCAGATTTTTCTTAGCAAAAGGGGGAAATATTTACTTAGCAAGCCTTAAGGTGAAGTTAGGCAGCAGATGACAAATGAGATGAAACAGTGATGGACAGAAAAAAAGTTGAAGAATCAACACTGATGCAGTGAACTGGTGCAGTGGGTGGGTAAGCAAAAAGAAAGAGAGGAAACTCAGGGAACCAGAGCAGATCCAATCTCACTGTCTGGCTGGACTGGGGCTAGAAAAAGAATATATGTGCTCTGGGTAGTTTATACTTAGAATAACTGAAGTACAAAGGTGGTAAATCATTTGTCCAAAGCCAGATCAGCATCATCTTTCAGGAAGATGGTCTCAACCTCAGGAACTTAGGGATCATTCAAGTCAATGGTGATAAATCTTGATTACACTTAGTGTACATGTCTTTGCATCTATCCTCCTATAATAAGATGTATGTTACATTCTGCTTCCCCTTCCACCCCTCATCAAATGAACACTCCTTAGTCAGGACTGTACTCAACTCTACATTGGGTCTTTCACCGGATATGTTACTGTACGTATAAAGAACACAAATGATATGTAAACATGAGATTTCTCTGTGCTGGAGCAGCCTGGACAGGGTCCATTAAAATAATGTCTAGCCTCTGTCACTGTTGAGTATCAATATCTGTATACACAAAACACAAGAAATGTCGACAAAGATGAAATAACTCAACCATAAAGGAACCTTTGCCTTAACTCCATTAGTCTGTGATTGCCTCTGCAGGCTGTAAGAATAATGTTTATGCATATTGAAAGGTTTTTTTTATTTGGTTGGTTTGTGGGTTTGTTTTTTTGGACCCATGTAAATGTAATTTGTGATGATCACTCTGTATATGATAACTGTGAAGTGTATTTTACTCAGAAGTACTAACTCGGACATCTTGTGGCAAACATGCTCCAAGACAAGATGCACATTTTTAATAGGGAGAGCTTCTGTGTATAGCAACCATTATATATACTATTTTTACATAATATTTCTCACTTCTTCTTTGTCATGAAAAATTAAATGATAACCCACTATTTTTTTTCTTTTAATAGCAGCTAGAGCTTTGCTTCTGCCATCATATCTTATCATCTCCCTGCGACCTGTTCCAAGTGACTAGTTGTTCTCTTTGACCATTTCTGGCTACTGTTGATTCTCTTGAAATCTGTTTTAGAACAACACACTGATATGGGTTAAGGCCATATTTTTCAAAGTTGTTTATGGTTCTGATTATACAGATGGATACCTGCCAGGCTTTTTGGAGACACCTTAAATAGTGAGGAGGTTTGCAGTTGATCTTAATAAGCCTTCAGTACCCACCTAATTTGTAAATTTAATTGGACGCCAAATATCTTTGACAGGCTGACCCAAAGCAGTCAGAGTCCTGCACAGAAGACCAGATGTGACTACTGGGGAGAGTCCACTGAAGATCTACAAAGATGATCAGGGGACTGGAACATCTCTCTTATGAGGAAATTCTGAGAGACATGGGTTTGTTTAGCCTAAAGAAGACTGAGGGGGGATCTTAAAAATGCTTATAAATATCTAAAGGGTGGGTGTCAGGAGTATGAGGCCAGACTCTTTTCAGTGGTGCCCAACAACAGGACAAGGGGCAATAGGCACAAAACAGAACATAGGAAGTTCCACCTGAATATGAGGAAAACCTTCTTTACTGTGAGGGTGACAGAGCAGTGGAACAGGCTGCCCAGAGAGGTTGTGAAGTCTCCTTCTCTGGAAATATTAAAACCCCACCTGGACACAGTCCTGTGTACCCTGCTCTAGGTATACTTGCTCAAGCCGCAGTTTGGGCAAGATGTTCTCCAGAGTTTCCTTCCAACCCCTACCATTCTGTGATTCTGTGATTCTGTTACCAGTTTCCACGTGGACACTGACGTTGACCTCAACCTTTTGGATGCAGCCATCCAGCCAATTCCTCATCCACTAAACAGTCCATCCATCAAATCCATATCTCTCCAATTTATCTGCAAGGATATTGTGGGGGACCGTAACAAAGGCCTTACAGAAGTCCAAGCACATGACATCCATAAGTCTTCCCTTGACCACTGATGCAGTCACTCCACTGTAGAAGGCCACTATATTAGCAAGGCATGATTTGCCCTTGGGGAGGTTATGTTGGCTATCTTTAATCACTTCCCTGCCTTCTGTATGTTTTGACACGTCTTCCAGTAGGTTCTGTTCATTATCTTCTGTCCACAGGACTGACTCCCATATCTCCAGTGAGCTTCTTTTCTTTGAATTTCCTCAGTAGACAAAAAAATACATAAGACATTATAATCGAGACATAAAAAAATATAATCATAGAATCATAGGATGTCTTGAGTTGGAAGGGACCTGCAAGGATCATAGAGTCCAACTCCTGTCCCTGCATAGGACAACCCCAAAATTCACACCATGTGTCTGAGGACATTGTCCAAATGCTTCTTGAATATCATCAGGCTTGGCACCATGAATGCCTTCCTGGGAAGCCTGTTCCAATGCTCCATGACCCTCTGGGAGAAGAACCTTCTCCTAATACCCAACCTAAACCTCTCCTGGCACATCTTCCTGCCATTGCCTCAGGTCCTGTCATTGTTCACCAGAGAGAAGAGATGAGCGCCTGCCCCTCCTCCTCCCCTTGTGAGGAAGCTGTAGACTGTGATGAGGTCTCCCCTCATCTCCTGTTCTCTGGGCTAAACAAACCAAGAAGCCATCAGCTTCCTCTCTAAACCCTTCACCAACTTTGTGGTCTTCCTCTGGAACTTCTCCATAATTTTGCCAGGCACAGAAGTGAGATTGACAGGCCTGTAGTTACTGGGGTCACCTCTGTTGACTTTCTTGAGAACTGGGACCTCTCCAGATTCCCAAAAGCATTGAAAAATCATCAAAAGAGGTCTCCCTATGACATTGGTGAGCTCTTTAAATACCCTTGGATGAATCTCATCAGGCCCCATCGACTTATAGGGATCCAGCTGGGGCAACAAGTCCTGCACAAGTTCAGGGTTAATTGAGAGTTTATCATTCCCACAGTCACAGTTCTGTAGCCCAGGGCTCTTGTTTATGAGGTGACCATGCTCATCAAGTAATGGGCCAATGTTATTTCTGGTCTGCCTTTTGCCNCAAAAGAGGTCTCCCTATGACATTGGTGAGCTCTTTAAATACCCTTGGATGAATCTCATCAGGCCCCATCGACTTATAGGGATCCAGCTGGGGCAACAAGTCCTGCACAAGTTCAGGGTTAATTGAGAGTTTATCATTCCCACAGTCACAGTTCTGTAGCCCAGGGCTCTTGTTTATGAGGTGACCATGCTCATCAAGTAATGGGCCAATGTTATTTCTGGTCTGCCTTTTGCCATTAACGTATTTTAGAAAGCCCTTTTTATTGTCCTTCACAGTACTGGCCACTTCAACTCCATTTGGCCTCACGAATTTCCTCCCTACAGTGGTGAACAGCATCATTGTAGTCCTCCCATGTTGCCTGACCTTGCTACCACTGGCCATATATTTTCTTTTTTCGCCTTATTTCTAGAAGATCCCTGCTCAGACAAGCTGGCCTTCTGCCTCACCTGCTTGACTTCCTACATTTTGGAATTGTCTGCTCCTGGTAGTACTGGTGGTTGTAAGGAGGTGTCACTTAAAAAGTGACCAGCACTGATGGACTCCAGCAGCTTCAAAAACTTTTCCCCAGGGGATCTCACTAAGCAGTTCCTTGAGCAACCTGAACTCTGCTCTCCTCATACCCAGAGTTGAGGTCTTGCTGGCAATTTTCCTCCTGTCACCATAGATTTTAAACTTGACTGCTTCATAGTCACTGTGACCAAGGTGGCCCCGATCTCCACTTCACCCATGAGGCCCTCTCTGTTAATAAGCAACAAATCAAGGAAGGCACCTTTCCTGGTCAGTTCCCTTAGTATCTGTACCAAGAAGGTATTGTCCAGATGGTTTAGGAACCTTCTGGACCTGTTTGTACCAGCTGTGTGGTATTCCCGGTTGACATCTGGCAAGTTGAAGTCCCCCATAAGGACAAGGGTGGATGACTTAGAGGCATCCCTTATCTCCTTATAGAATAACTCATCTGTGTCATCATCCTGCTGTGTGGCCTATAGTGGACTGCCATGACATCTGCTTTATTTGTCTGTCCCTTATTCCTTACCCAGAGCTTCTCAACTGTGGCATTGCCAACTGTAAGATCCATGCATTCCAGCTCCTCCACTACATAAAATCCCACCTCCTGCCTCACCTGCCCTGCCTATCCCTCCTGAAGAGCCTGTAACCATCCATCATGGCACACCAGTTACAGGACTAATCCCACCAGGTTTCACTTATGCCGATGATGTCATATCTCTGGGACTGAGCAAAGGCTTCTAGCTCCTCTTGCTTGTTCCTCATGCTGTGTGCATTTGAGGAGAAACACTTCAAGAGCAGTTCATTGTGCCTGTTGCCACGTGGAGCAGTCTGAAGAATCTTACTAGCACGCAGCTCCTCAAACTTTGGCATGCCATCCTGTTGCTCACCACTGACTAAACTGTTCTTGTCACTTTCCCCCTTCCAATTTAGGTTAAAACTCTAGCAATTAGCCCTGCTAGCTCCTGAGCAAAAATTCTTTTCCCCTTCTGAGAAAGGTGCATCCCATTGGGCATCAGTAGACCTAGTGATAAATAGACCATCCCATGACTGAAAAACCCAAAATTCTGCCTATAACACCAGCCTCAGAGCCATGTGTTGATCAGCTGGGTCTGCCTGTTACATTCAATATTCTTCCCTGCTACTGAAAGGATCGAAGAAAATACTACCTGAGCACCTGAACCTTCAGCCAACTGCCCCAAGGCTCTGAAATCGCTTTTGATTGCCTTTGGACTTCTCTTTGTTACCTCTTCTCTGCCGACACGAAGAACCAATAGTGAGTAACAATCTGAGGACCTTACCAGACTAGGGAGTTTTCTAATGACATCTCTTACCTTGGCCCCAGGGAGGCAGCAGTTTTCCCTGTGGGTTGGGTCTGGTTGGCATATCAGACCCTCCATTCCCCTCAGAAGGGAGACACCTATGATAACTACCCTTCTTTTTTTCTTTGCATGAGTGGTTGTGATGTAGGGGGTGGGCTGCACAGATGACCCCTCCATCCCAGAAGGACCTTTGTCCACATCATCTGTTGTCTGCCCGTCCAGTTCCAGGGCCTCATACCTGTTGTGTACGGGCACCTGGGAAGGTGAGGCAGGCTGAGAGTGGATTCATCTGTTGCCCTGAGCAGTAACCTGCTTCCATTCTCCCCCATCTCCTAGGTCTCCTCCTTCTGCCTGGTGGTGAGAGGATAGGGGGTCCTTTGTTTCTTGTGTCATGGTTGGCTGGTGCATCTGTCTCAGGGATGGTAGAGTACCATTCCATCAGTCAGTCTCCTTCTCTGACTTCCTGATAATCCTCAGCCTGGACACGTCCTCCTGAAGCTCTGTCACCAGGCTGAGCAGCTCCTTTACTTGGGCACATCTCCCACAGGTGAGCTCACTGCTGCCATCAGATACTGACCTGAAACTCAGGCACCCCCTGCAGCCCGGGACCTGGATGGCTGCATGTTCCCTTGAAAGCTCTGTTTGGGTGGGTGCATCAGTTCTTGCAGCTGGAAGGGCCACGAGGGATGCTGAGGACACAGCACTTTGCCAGGTGGATACCATGGCTCCTGCTGTTCTCAGCTCCTTGCAAGTGGGTTGCAGCCTCCCTACACGTCCTGCCTGGGCAAACTGCCACACCATGCCCTAGCTGCCCATCCTGCTCACTCGCGCTCCTAGGGGCCATTTAAATTTCCAGTGGTTGCCCCTGGCAGTGCCCCCACCATGTCAGCCTGGCTCGTGAGGTCTGCCAGCTCCCCTGGGGTCTCTCTGCACCCCTGTAGGTGATTTCTTGGCTCCGGGCACTCCTTTTCCTCGTTAGCACATGCTTAGTGCAGAACTTACTGTTGACGCTGCTGTGCTCCTTACCAAATGAATCCTTTCAGATTTCTCTTAGGTGGTGCAGTTACATTTGCTGTGTTGCTTCCTGTATTTGCTGAGGAAAATAACCAGTACTGAATTTAATTAGCTGGGGTTTTTTGTATTGCTTGCCAGAGATATGTTCAGTAGTTAGCATCGTACATCAGTGTAAAGCAAACCCCCTAGATAAAGGGAATTTAGTGAAATGATATATTGCAAGATGAAAGAAGGATTTGTACCAGGGTTTTCATTACTTTTTGGAAGTTTATTAGAAGATTTGGAAAGCACCAGCAGGTTAACTTCATCCTCATCAGAACCAGAAGAAACTGAAAGCAGGAGGGTTATTGTTTGTTTGTTTGTTTGTTTGTTTTCCACTCTATAGAAAGAATCATTTGATCTTTGTGGAAGTACTGTTCACATATGTATAGTTAAAATGCTTTTATTTTTTTTTTCTCTCCTACTAACACAGATCCATGTATGCATCATCATATTTTTTTTGGAAGAGTAGCAGGGAACATTGCTCCTGATGCAACAAAACAACTTGGAGTTGTGAATGACGTGGATCTTTCTCATGTTTGGTACAGGAAACTTCAGCATGACCATTCCCAAGATTGCTACTACCAAAAATCCCCTATTCAGAACTGTGGTTTAATAAGTAGTCTTCACTAAGATAACTTGTAGCCAGTTGCACATTCTTTATTTGTGTTCAGATTAAATGCTAGGGGAAGAGGAAGGGGAGGACTGCATGCAGAAAGAAAAACTGTGATGAGGTCCAGCATCCACATTTGCAACTGTTGTTAGTGAGAGCCATTATCTGATCAATTAAGATAGTATATTAATTATTTGTGGAATTGGTACTTCATTGATCTCTTGGAAGATTCAAATAATGTTGCTGATTCAATTTAAAGTGACATTTAAGGTACTTTAATGCATTGTTGGCCAAATATTTCATTGTTTAGCAAGGTCAAAGACAATTTTGTTATACATAATATTCAGAAATACATAATATAAAGGAAAAGCCTGTTATGAGTCACCTTTAATCTGAATAAATGATAATGGATAAGAGACATGAGGAATATAGGAGTATATGCTAAAAGCCATGTCATTTCTCCATTCCTGATTGTGGGAACTAGCTTCAAAATGAGTTAAGATCTTCCAAATCTGGGAGACATTTTTTCCCTTTTCTCTGTGTTTTTTCAGTGCTGCATTTTTTAAAACTGGTCAGAAAATATTTTTAATAGATTTGGATATATTGAAGGAAAAATGTGTAAAATAGTTACTTTTCCAACTGAAAGCAGTAAATGGTATCCAGTGCTAGATGTTATGATGCAAATGGTTTCACTCAAAAGACCAGGAAGGACTAACAATGTCATAAGTCTTAAATTCTTGGAGAAAAAAAGTTAGAATAGAAAATAAGATCCTAAACAAAAGGGGGTTCCTATTGTCTTAATCAAGCAAAGCAAGAATATTAAGCAAAGGGTGCAGGTATAAGTGGAAATGTTAAATGTAACAGTATTCAACTGTTAAGTTAAGGCAAAAGGCCCTGGAAATTCAGAATGACTAAAGAGGTAGGGAGATGTTTCAGGAGAAGATCGTGGCCATTTCGGCTCTTACAAACATACCTTACAATTAGGAGAGTATTTATGGAAAGTGATCTCCCCTACTAGGATATGTGTTCATAAACTTCTGCGGTAAGGGCAAGTGGTTTCATCCCTTGGTCCTGTGGCCAATGACAGGAATATCTGATGAGTTCACTGAATTGCATAATACTGTTATTGAAGATAATTTTTTAAACCCTATGATCACTTTTAAAGACAAGACTGCCATGGTGCCCTTAATACTTTAGGTTTTTTTTATCGAGTATAACAACTAAAAGAAGTATCTCCATACCTACAAAGGTTGGAGAGTTTGGTGTTTGAATTAGTAACAGGATATATTATCTTTATAGAACCATAGAATCATAGAATGTCCTGAGTTGGAAGGGGCCCACAGGGATCATAGAGTCCAACTCCTTTCCCTTCACAGGACAACCCCAAAATTCACACCATGTTTCTGAGGGTGTTGTCCAAATGCTTCTTGGATATCGTCAAGCTTGGCACCATGAATGCCTCCCTGGGGAGCCTGTTCCAGTGCTCCACCACCCTCTGGGAGAAGAACCTTCTCCTAATATCCAACCTAAACCTCCCCTGGCACATCTTCCTGCCATTGCCTCGGGTCCTATCATTGTTCACCAGAGAGAAGAGATCAGCTCCTGCCTCTCCTCCTCCCCTTGTGAGGAAGCTGTAGACTGCAATGAGGTCACTCCTCAGTCTCCTCTTCTCCAGGCTGTACAAACCAATCTGCTTTGAAGTATTTGATTTTTTTGTACTCTGAAAAATTCAGCTGGAACTGATGAAGGCCACCAAACTCTTTAAAAATCATGAAACAGTAATGGCTCCATTGGAAGCAGCCATTGAGGATAATTTGGAGAGTATGATTCTGATTTCATATGGGGCCATCTGTCTTTTAATTACTGTAAGACTACTGGAGAAAGATTCATGAGGTCAGTGTAGAAATATGTCACTTCTGAAAAACCCGTTGTTCAGCCACATGGAAAATCTCCCATTTTCTGGGAGGGCTGATGTTAAAATTTTATTCTTTTTCTACTACCAGATACTTTGGGTAAGTAAAACTTCAGGCTATTTAACTGGAGGGAAAAAGGGGAAAAAAAAGTAACGTCAATGTGATTATCAATTTACAGCTTAACCAATAAAGGATTTTTTCAGAAGAACACAGGCAAAACCGTTTTTCCCCATATTTATAAATACAGCAAAAAATTCCTTCCAAGAAACTCAGGATGAAGATGATATTAGTAATTTTTTCCTCAAATTTTGTACAAGCTTATTTAAAAAAAAAAGCACAACACACCCTTAATTAGTACTGTTATGTAGAGAATAAATCTGTCCTCTTTCAAGAGGTGATGTAAATAACCTTCTCCTTTTATTCTTGCCTTCTTCTCACAATATGATAAACTACCTTTTTTTTTTTTTACTAGGAAAAAAGATAATAGATCCAACTAAGTAAACAGATTGATGTTAGGGCAAAAAGAAGCATAAGATCTAATTTCTTCCTTGCATTCCTGCTAGTCAGTTTTGAAATCATACTCCTAAACCTCACTTTTAATGCTATGACTAAATCCCTTGATTACAGTACCCTCTTCTATCAGGAAATTATTTCATTTTTCACATCTCCATTTCCTTGCGGTCAAGCAGGACTCCTTATATCTACCTGAATTAATTGTCTTCAAGGTCCCAGGTTAAGGTCCTATTATATGAACACCACTAGAGTTTCTGCACTGTGATGAGCTGATTCAAATCACTCTGATATTTTCCCATCAGTGTTCCACATTTTCCAAGATGTGCCTAAAAATACAAAAAAAGTTTGCATGAACAGTTATGCCAATTGGTAGTCTGGAAAAAAACGATACCCATAACTTCTGTGGAGAGCTGGGGGATTTTTTTCAGCTATGTATTCCTGTGAAGCTGGATGCAGAAATTCTTTTTTTTTTTTTTCTTCTTTTCTTTCTTTTTAACTGATAAACACAGTCATTTCAAGTGTAGGCAAATTTTAACTTAAAACCATGGGCTTCATTTTAATGTATGGAGAAGGGATGAAATGGGATATGGTGTAGTGACTTAAAAGCAATTCCAGTTTTAATTACTTTTCTTAAATACCCCTTGAATTCAAACATATTTAAAAAGCAAAGCTGCAATAAAAAGAAGAAATGTTAATCAGAAAACTGGGCACCTTTTATTGAAGGAAAGGGCATACACTTACTAGTTATGGTTTGTAAATTGAATGATCATGAAACAGTTGATTACTATTTTCTACTATTGCCTGGATTATTGCGGCTTTTTTCTTACTCTTGAATGTCCCTCTTAGTAACTGAAGTAAAAATTTAGCCCGAGTAGAAATATAATGCAATAAACATATTTTCTCGAAATGGAAGGACTATTTTTAGTTTTTATTAAAGGATATTTTTTTATTTTACTGAAACAATGCAGTCATTTTGTGGAACAGTCATTGAAGATACGGTAAGTGTTGGACTTCTTTTGTACTGAACGATAGGAGTAAAGAGAGGACAGACACATTTTCTTCACTCCAAGTAACAATTTTTAAGTAGCAGAAAAAAGGAAGGACTGGCAGCAACACTCCTTTATACCCACACATGCAGTTCCCTAAATATAGCTTTTAAGTTAAATTTACTTTGAAATTAGATTATAATTCATATTTGTGTCTTATATTTGATGTCTTGAGCTGACACTACTTTTTGATCTATGAACATGAAAATAAAATATTGTTACCTTCCTTTTTATTTTATTTTTATTTATTTATATTATTGTTGTTGTTATTAGTATTATTATTATTATTTGCATGGGCTTTGGCAAGAGGGCAAATCTCCTTGTGTTCTTATTTCTGCAGAGAGGAAGCTAGGGAGACAATAAGAGGTTGTAATAAAACAGTGCCAAAAATGAGTGGTTTAATGGTTTGGATGGCTCTCAGTGCTGACCTAGGGGAATGCCCTTCCTTTATCTGACAGTTTGTGCTTTGCATCATTCAGAGATGGAGAGACGCATAAAAATTACCTAAATGGATTAGATCAGTATTTGGGTTCTTACAGTGGTTAGTAAGAATGTTAAAGATACAGCTGTAGATAACTGGAGCAGTCATTTTCTATATTCTTTGAATTTCAGCACAAGTTCAAACCCCTATTTAGTGAATAAAATCAACAGAAAAATTGTTTTTTTCACATGAGCCTTTTATGTTTTCGTTAAAGGCTGTCTTAGGGCCCTGGGGAATTTGTACATCCTTACTGAGCTGGAAAATAACCAGCCCACAGGGGAAACAGTTCCACCACAGAAGTTATGGAAATCAAGGTTCATCCTAGATTTTCAGGTTTTTTTTTTTGTCCTTTCTCCAGCATACACTGACATTTCCAAGCACTCCCTCTCCCAAAGTTTAAATCCAGCTGTGTGCTCTCCTCTTTGGCTTGTATGGTATGATGCCATTAATCTAGCATTGGCTCATCGTTTTTTTAGAGTTTTCCAGTTATTAAAAAATAAAAAATAATAACTAAAAAAAATAAATCTTCATGTTACCACAGTTACATATGCCCGTAAAAGAACAGCAGGTTTTTAAGGGAAAGTTGTTTCCATTAAGGAATGTTTTTCCTTTAACGTTCCTTTCCCTTTTTCTTCCCTTTAGTCCTTTTCACATATGCATAATATAAAGGGAATCCCTCCTCTACAACATTCAGCAGAAGCTTTCTAGATGTTTCATGAGATCTACCAACAAGCAATTCATGTGTCTGACCCTCGATCACCATCACAGTTTGTAGCTGTCAGTATTTTCAGTTACCCATTTCTCAATGACACTTACATCATTTTATTTATTTATTTAAACAATCCATATGTCATCTCCTATGATGGTGACCCGCGTATGTGAACGTACTCCCTCTTCCATGGGGAAAATCCACCTCTGGCTTGCTAAGCCCTTTTCATCTCACCTTGAGTAACTGTCAACAAATGGAGCATTGAGGCAGCACTACTGAAGTGGGCCAGCTCTCCAGAGACCCTAAATACCTTCACAGTCTTAAATGTAACCCAAGCTCTCTCTGACCCACAGTTCAGCTTTGCCTCCCTGCCTGGGAGCAGCAGGAACGGGCTGCTCCACTGGGAAGGTAATCTGGGAGCAGATCGTGGCATGGCAAGCACTGCTATGGTGACAGTAATCTTTTATCTTTATCAAGTTAGATTCCTTGTGGTCATGAGGAATTCTCATGCAAGAGAACAAAAGAAAAGCTGTATTTTTACATTCACTGCCAGAGCCTTTCTCAGCTCCTGTGCAACTTTGTGGGTGACCTCTGTGGGCTCAGGAACAGCTCCTGACCAGGTAGCTTGGGGCTTGTTCAAAGCAGAGCACAGATAACTTGCCCCTGTTTCCTTACAAGCTTAGTGGAAACCCAACTTTTTCCGTCTACTTCTGTCTATCTAAAATTTCTGAGAAGATGGATGATACTGAATGTTTCCAGCTGCAAAATTTATACCAGACATTTTGTTTTGGCTTGACACTAATTTCCTGTGTGCATATTGCTGCAAAGCTTCATGGGAGTACTTCTTCCAGTTCTGCATGTTCCTTTTTTCTCCAGTGGTTCATAGTCCTGGACTAGACCGTATGACTCATGACGTATTGTTGTTAATCCCTGATACAGTACTGGAAGCTTTTATTATATGAAAACTCGGGATATTTTTCTTAGTTTTATTTAAATACTTTAATAATTATTTATCATTAGTCTGCTGCCAAAGTGAAAGTGCTTTGTTCAAATTTGAAGTCAACAAGAGTGTTTTAAGATAGTGGGGATTAGAAAAAACAAATGTTACTGATCTTTGAAAGAATCTTACATGGTTTTTTTTTCTCATAGCCTTCATATAAACCTTTTCTTTAAGCCTCATATAAAAAATATCTTGTCCTTAGAACTTAAAATGAGTTATATTAAAAGCAAACAGAATCCTTTGGTGAAATCTAATATACTTTTTTTATTGGGCTAAAGAGAGGTATTTCATTAAATGGGTCTACTTGCAACCTTGATAGCAAGTGATAGTATTGGTTTGCGATAGCAAGTTGACTGCCTCTTTTCCCACCACACCCAGGTAAGTGGAGGTGCCACAGACTGTGAAGCAAAGTAGTCAATTATTATACTAAGCATGTGTTCATTCACTTTGGCCCAATACATAACAAAGGCTGCAGAGAAAGATTGAAATATTGGTGAGGGCTGTAATTATCACATGTTCTATTATCTGGAAAATTTTTCTTCTTTCCCATGGAGTCATATGACTCAGGGCAGCCATTTTTACTTCTTTAGCATGAAAATATATCTCCTTCACTGATATGCAGAACAAAATTCAAAGGCTGTAACATCAGAAAAGGAATAATAAGAATGAAATACTGATGATTAAACTTCCTGTAACTTGAGGAAAGTTTAATTTAGTGACTAGAGTTAAATTATCTTGGCTTTATTCTTATTTCATGGATTTTTCTAGATTTGGCCCTTTCCATCTGACTCTTCCAGTATCATCCTGTGTATCTAACACCAGGGAACACCTCAGTCTGTCTGTCCCCCCTATGGGGTCAGCATAAGAAAGTTACAGCAAAATGCCATGGCTTCTTCCATCACTTATGAGCTTTTCCCCTCCCTTCATCTCCTCCAACATTTATATTTATCATCTACTTGCAGAAGTGAAAGCATCATTGGACTTTATTGTCATTGAATCACAGACAATGACTTTTTCCCATCACCACAAATGAAATATCCTTCCCTTCAGAAAGTCTTACACAGAACACTGTTAAATGTGTTGTAATCGAACCTATTTATAGCTCTCAGCTCTCAGTGTAGTGCATCCTTTTCAGTCTCTGGTAGCTTGTGTACCAAGTGATTCTTTAGAAAACACTAGAATTTTTCAAGTTATGGCAAAGCATTATTGTTTTGTTGGGTGTCTTTGTTACTTTTAATGTGCTTCATTCTTACAGTCACTGGCTGTAGCAATCTTAATACGTATAGGATTCAAAACAATCTTGGTACATATAGGAACTCCTTTGACATGTCTTTAACAATGTTTTATGCATACTATAATTGTGTCAGTCAGCCAGAAGCACACTACAAGTGCTTGTGTTATACCTGAAGTGCTAGCGACAGCTACTGTAGGGTTAGGGTTTTGTTTAATGAATTTTTAAATTTGTACTTTGTTTGCAGTAATTTGGCAAAATTCCCCTAACTCATGATGAAAGTTTCTGAATTATTCTGTTCACAGAAGGTACCATTTCTCAGCCACTTCTGGCCATGAGGAGTAAATAAATATGGTATTCTTTTAAGATTTTTGAATATTTAAATGTACAGTCTTTTTTTTTTCTTCTACAAACTTAGAAGTCAAGTGGGCTTAAATATAATAATGAACAACTGAAAATATGTCCACAGATGTATGTATGCAGGATGGCATGCTGTTTCCAACCAGTGCTGGTGAGGTCATGTATGGATTTTGAGTCTGCTAAAGGACACCCTGGCAAATTTGACGGTTTTGTTTCTTTTCAGCTCAAGCTGCGGAGGCCAATACTACAATATTTTATCTTTTAAAAGCTGTCTCTCTGTAAGTGTGTTCATTAAACCTTTCCCATTTTTTCCTCTTGATCAAAAATGTTTACATTTAATATTGTATTGTCTGTATCAATAGGTAAATTATTTCTGATATTGCAAGAATTGCAAGAATTGCTAGAATGAAGCAATCACATTGATCAAGGGGCACCATAAAGTGAATCTTGCTTCTTTGGGATGCTTTTGGGTCACATTTAGGTGACCTACTAAAGGTGACCACTGTATCTGCTAGTCTTGCTCAGTTTAAGAAGGAAGTGGCTAAGAGCCCATACCTAGCAATTAGACACTTGGTTCCTATTTACTCCAAGGAGAAGAGCAGTCTTAAAGACCAGCGTCTGCTACAGCAGTAGACTGCATATGATTCAGTAAGGTTAATGAAATGATGTGTTCAGTGTTTTCTGCCAGTGCAGAGCTGACTTACAATAGGGTCTTTCAAATGATGCTGAGTTTAGTTAGCGATGAAGCTTCCATCTAAAAAGCTACCACATTGCTAGCATCCTTGTAAATCTAAAGATCTCTGAAATTTAAGAATGCCTGAGACTGAAGCTCTAGTCTTCGTAACTGTAGTGGGATAGGGATTCTTAAATGTTTTTATTACTCAAGCTTGAGTTTTTCTGAATAAGTTTCTAAGAAAGGAGCAGAGGTTTGATGACACAGTCCAACTCCTGTTGAAATCTCTAGAGTCTACAAAAGTCAGCAGATGTAATGCTAATAAGTTGGATCATCAGTTTCCATAGCATTATTTCTGTGCAGCCTGGGTGTGCTACAAAAGCAGCATTTCCCACAGTAATTTAGAGCTCCTTCTTGAAATCTCAGCTGGCATCAGAAAAAGCAAAGAAAAAAAAAAAGGACAGCTTTTAAAAGGCAAAGTTCTGTACCTAAAACTCTTTTGTTCCAGTTCTAAGTAAGCGGAAAGTGAGGACCTAGAACAGCTCATAGTACATTTATTTCATTAGCTTTA
>WEKW01000061.1:5247-15783 GCA_013389905.1 Sula dactylatra
TATGGTGCCACACTTGCCTACACACCAGGTGTCAGTGGGCATTGAGGATACACAAAAAAAAGTGCTTCTTGCCTTGCATTTCAGAACAATATTAAGAATGTTTATTATTTTCTGACAGTATAACCAAGTGTTGACAGTTAAGTGAAGTACTAATTTTAAAATACTTACCATGTTAAAATTCCTGTTCAGTTTTTTCTCAAATAATAAAACTGACACTGGCTAATTATGGTTTTGCACCATTGAGTCTGGATCTTGAAGGGGCTGACTGTGAACTGAAGTGAGCTCACACAAACTTTTCCTTGCTTGGTCATTGTCGGCTTTCACAGAGGAGGGTTTTTGATGCTGATACCAGCTAAGAACATGAGGTATTAGTCAGGTAGTGAAAAAAGCCTTATCTGTTCCTTATGACCAGANTCTGAGACAGATGAGGGAGTTTTAATTGACCACAAAATTGAACATGAGCAGAGGGTGCCCCAAATGGACAAAATGCAAATTCCTTTAGATCAGTAAGCTTACCAGACAAGATGCTGTTCAGGAAAATTGTAAATTAGTGAGAAAACAGCTTGCATACAGTTGAATGAGTTATGTAATTCAATGTATAACACCGTATAGCATGGCTGAAACATACAGATAGGTCAACTTATTCAGAAACACTGGAAGGTCCAGTGCAAAGAGAAATGGAATATTGTCCATATGCCTAAGACATATGTTATATGAATTCACGTCACCAAATAACATTAGTAAAAGAAAATAAAGGAGACTTTTCATGTTATTCTGACTCAGGTGCCTGAATTTGTCAATGCCTGTCTGAGAGCCAAGCCACCCAAAATCAGGTGATACACAATTGGTTTGTTTGGAAATGTTAAACACTTTTAAAGGTACAAGTAGTGTTCAACATACCCAAGGTTTACTAGTCATCTAAATGTGGTTAAAGTAACAACTGTATTTTGTGGACTAAATTTCATATACCACTTCTCCGTCAGGTTTCATCTTATGTCCGTATTTGTACTAGAAGTAATCAAAATTATAATGCATATTTCAATGGTGTAAATAATTTAGTAGCATTAAATGCTGTATTTTATTATTGTTTTTGCCATTACATGTCCTTGGTTTTGTACAGGCATATTAATTTGCTAAGGCTAGCTTTGCAGGGGGGTTAACTGATGTGTTAAACCAATATCTGAAAATTGAGTGCATGTGTTTTAAAGAAGGAATTGAGCTGGGTAGAGTACTGCCAGGTCATAGGGTATATAACTGAATTCTGTGTATATTTAAATGGATTCCTTTGAAAGATAAACAGAGTGCTGCATTTGACACTGTCTGGGGAATCTGTCTTGCCTTACATTCAGGGCTGTGTTTGTGGGTAAGGTGTTTAACCTTGCCAAATAGACTTAATGTTTGGAGGGACAAATTAAACTGAATAGCAGTACAGTCATGCAGAATAATTTAATGATAAGTGTTCATTCTTGGGAAATTAGTCTAAATTCTGGTTTTCAGTGTGATAAAATAAAAAAATCATTCCTGTCAAAATGATGCTGCTATGTTTGTGCCTTAACAGTGGCAGAGACCAGATGTCATTCTCCTCTACTTACATAGATTTTTTTTGCCTGTTATGACACCAGGAGCATACATAGTGTTTACTGTAAGTCCCACTCCTGTGAAATCCAGTCAGGGAAGTAATGCCATTAAAGAGAAAGAAAAGTCAGGACTGAAGATACGTGTTCAGTTTGGAGAGATCACTTTTTGCGTATTCTCAAAACTAGTGTGAAAGACTTTTAGGGTTTCCTTGAAGAGATACAGATAATCATCCAGAAAAAAATAATAACACCTGTTGTTTGCATGTTCTTTTATTAGAACAGTTGTTTTGGCAGAGTGATAAAGGAAAAAGAAATAATCTCGTGAGAATGGTGATCACATTCCTGTGGTGTTAGAACTGCTTTGTTGATCATAATTTCAAAGCACCAGAGTCTAGTGGGGGGCTGGTGATTTTTTTATGTTTGGGTTTTTTTCATTGCTTTATTGGCACAAATACTTGCTTATTAGTATACTAATAGAATTTCTGGCATCAGGGCAATAAAACTCTACAAAGTGGTGGTGTAAAATTTAAACAAAAGTCAACAAAAAAATACCACTAAGCTATCAAATGTTTTGGAAGAAGTTACAGAGATGTAAGCACCCCACTCTGTTAAAATGCTTTACAAAAGTATGGCTCTCTGGCACTTGGCTCCTAAGNATACTTATGGCTGTAATTTTTTAACATTTCTTTTACATTTTTGGAACTTAAAATGCCAGATTTTTATTTCCTTTTCTAGAATAACTGATAAATTCAGCCTCTGATTCATTGCCTGCAATATATTCTGGGCATTCATTATACAGCAATAAATTGCCACCAGATTGCTGATATCACACCTAGCATGAGCTGTTGCGTTATTTAGCTCTTTTTATCTTTGGAGCACCTCTTCCTCAGTTTTCTTGGTGGACAGCTGGTGCAGTCGTGCAGCTTGCACACTAGCGTTCTGTTCAGAGGGATGGCTGTTTTTTCTTCAGCTGGTAGTTGGGGCTTGGATTAAACAAGCTTCAGAAATTCATGTTAAACAAACTAGCGTCTTGAAGTTTTGGTGAGAGAAGCAGTGAGATTCCAGTTGTGGTATTGAGGACCCTAGAAGCTTCCTGTGTCAGACAAACTGGAATTTTGGCTAACCTGCATGAAAAATAGTATAAGGCTCAGCTCTCACATTTTGAAGTTGAATGGAAGTTTACTGAGCACTTTACACTTCATAAAAATATATAGGAATAGCTGTGCCTTTATAAAGCTGGCAGTGCCCTTTCCATAATTGTTTTCCTTCTTTCTGTCATCATCCCTCATTATTTGCCCCTTCTTTGCTTATAACTTCTTGAATATTGTATTATCTTGTAGCATCACATACAGAAGAGTTTTCTGTATCCACAGTTTCTTTAGCAAGCATCCCATAGTTGTCTGTAATAGATGATGACATTTCTCTAAAAATTCAGGAAAATTACCCTTCGATACTATTTCTTCTCTGGGGACTTGTTATTTCCCATATCACAATAGCCAAAGGAGCATTGCTGCCAGCCCGACATACAAAGCACAGCATACATTACATACGTTCCATCAAAGATCATTCATAGTTATTGATGTTAAATTGTCAGTGGAAATGTATTGGAAGATATGGTCTTCATTTCACTGTTACTCCACCGGGAGCTTTAAAGCAATACTAGTAATCTGTTGCGGCAGAAACTGATAATTGGTCAAAGTATGACAAAATTATCATACCATCCTTTGGAGGAGGAGATGGGGTTTGCAAGTGCCTTGCAAAAATTTTTTGCTTTAATTTACTGTAGTTTGTTGTTTCATTTGAAATCTTTTGTTTAGTGACTTTTTTTTCATTCAGTTTTAAGAGTGAAGCAGTTGTGGCAGCAGTGTGGCAGCAAGAGCGACGTAAGGGGGCCCAGAATTTGCTGGATACTACACCACAGTGGTGGTGAAGTGCCACATAGTGTGGCAGAAGCCTCAACCCAGGGGAAGCTCCAGGGCCAGGGTGCTGCTGCGCAGGGCTCAGACAGAAGTGCACAGCATCAGGACAAGATGCAGTGAGCTTAATTTGGAACATGGGAAGTTCTGTCTTGATAAATACAATCTTTTTCACAAAGGGTGGGGCACAAAAGTGAAACAGGGACCCAGAGAAGTTGAAAGACCTTTATCCTGGATGTCATGAAGACTTCACTAGGTAAATCCCTGAGTGATGGGCTCAAACTCAACCTATTTGATGAGGGTTGGACCAAATGAACATTCCAGGTTCCTTTCAGCCTATGTGATTATGTAACCCTGTGATGAAAATCTCTGCTGTTTGGCTGTCCACCTCAGAAAAAGACTTTATAGAACTATGAGAAAGAGGATCCATTACTTCAGTAAAGTATCACAGGACAAAGCAGTTTGTGAAGGAAAATTAATAGATAGAGGATTTCTCAGTCCAAAAATCTAATGTCTGAAGGCAAGCATGAGAGATATAAAAATTAATTTTGAAAATGTGAATAGTGAACTATTTTTCTGTGATAGAGTGAATGACATGCATGTAGAGGCTTTAGATTAAATGATCAGTATTAAATTTAAAGCAGATATAAAGAACTGCTTGTTTAAATTAGAGCATAAAATGAAATTGTCAAACCGATGACGAGGGATATTTTAAAGACTAAAACTGCAAATGGAGAGTCCAGCAGAGAGCTACGAAGATGATCAGGGGACTGGAGCATCTCTCTTATGAGGAAAGGCTGGGACACCTGGGTTTGTTTAACCTGGGGAGGAGATGACTGAGGGGGGATCTTGTCAGTGCTTATAAATATCTGAAGGGTGGGTGTCAAGAGGATGGGGCCGGACTCTTTTCAGAGGTGCCCAATGACAGGACAAGGGGCAATGGGCACAAACTGGAACACAGGAAGTTCCACCTGAATATGAGGAAAATCTTCTTTGCTGTGAGGGTGACAGAGCAGTGGAACAGGCTGCCCAGAGAGGTTGTGGAGACTCCTTCTCTGGAAATATTCCAAACCCACCTGGACGCCGTCCTGCGCACCCTGCTGTAGCTGTACCTGCTCAAGCAGGGGGGTTGGACGAGATGATCTCCAGAGGTCCCTTCTAATCCCTACCATTCTGTGTTTCTGTGATTCTCTGAAATATGTTCCAAAATAGATTAGATAAGTGAGTGAGCTTACAAAGCAGTGCCTTGCTGGGGCAGCTGCTCTCTTGAAAAGGTATGCTTGAAGAAGGGGAATTCTTTATTTGCTGTTACTGATACACTTTCTCAGAAATGTTCTGAGCACTTTGCACTTCTGAGCAGGTGGGGATGTGTTTTGACTGAATGATGATAGATTTTGTATTCTCGGGCATCATTAGTAAAAGCTTTGTGAATACATGGACATGAACAATTCCCTCCTCCACGGAAGTGCTGTCCTGGAATATTGCTGGACACTTCCTCTCGCAGCATTTCATCTGTGTGCCTGTGTGTGTGTGCACACACAGAGTCTCTGCTGGTAAGATGTGGCATTTTTTATTTCCTCTTCTCATCTGACTGCCTGTTCCCTCATTGCACAGTTCCTTGGGAGTGCGGTGTTTGCCCTAGTGATTACACAGTAACTCCTCTTCAAGCTGTTACACTAGCTTGCAGCACATTGTCTCTCAGATGATAGCACAAATCAACTTAACGTTTAAAATAACTTCATCTTGTGGCTTATCTTGCATACATCCTGGTCTTTGACAGTTACCTCTGTTTGTCCACCTGAAATGAATGACTATGAAAAAAAAAGCAAAGCAGCAAAAGTCTGTAGGTGCTGGCTTTCACACATTATCTACGCCCTCTGGATTGTGATGGGATTATGAAACCTGTACTGGTACAAGGTTTTCAAGCCTTCATCCAATTCAGTCATTCTAGTAGATGTAGTATTTGGTCTTTGTTTTTGAAAACCCTATCAGAGAATTTCAAAACCATATAGAAGAAAGAGTAGAAAGAGGAGAAGTAACAGTGAGGTATGGCATGTGATGAAGCCATCAGTAATTAGGAACATTGGGATGTAGTTTCTTGAGAAATGCAATGTGCCTTCACAAGATGAGAAGCAGAGGACCAAATAAGCTTTTTTTGTTTTCTCCTATCTGTAGTTTTGTACAGGCCAATAATATCATACAGTACAATAATATTTCCAATATTTAATACAGCTGCTCTTTCCTAGCCTTTTTAAGTTTTGAGTTTTGTGGTCAGTTATAATACCTTTCTTGTAATAATTTTGTATAATCATGAATGATTGCATCAAGCTTTCTGTGATGTAATCCTATGTCTATTAGGATCTGTTAACTGCCAGATGTTGGAATACATCCCAGCACCAACAGATGCTTACAGCTGTTGTGTGGTCACACGGCTAATGCACTGTTTTCCATAAATTATTTGCATGTCATAAACTTAGAGTTCCTAGTTAGACATTTTTTTTTTTTTAAAGCTTTTTCATATATATATGTATGAATTGAATATATATATATTTTCAAATGAGATATATATGTATATATGAGAAATATAGAGATTTCCCTATGGAGAAACGTAGACCCATGAACAATGGACAGTTTTGATCAGATGTCATACTGCTTCTTGGGAGCCATAGTGAAGATATTCCATTCTGCTCTGATTGTTTGGTCTCTGAATCATGAGTATATCAACCATGATGCAGAATTCAAAAATTACCATGTCTGGAATTAAAGTCTTCTTTTCTGAGGCTTGATTTTATTTTATTTTTCTTGTAGCCATGACATCTCAATATTTAATTCACTCCCAGTCCCCCTTTTTTTAGTGTAAAATTTGAATGAAATACAGATGCTTCATACCTCGTGCTGCCCTTTTTCTTAGTGTTTGTGGTTTGGCTAGACTGCAGGGACAGTACATCACACTGCTGTCCTCCAGTCCTTCAAATAAGTAAATCAGATTTTTTGTGCCGTGTTTCTGTTTCCATGTGCACCCATTATTTCCTTCTGCTGGAAACCAGAGATGGGTAGGAATTGGTTTTAGATTCCAACAAGGAAGAGGAATGAGGGAGTGTCTCCTTGCAAAGTGATACTTGGGCATGGGCTGTATACCTACTCGAAGAGCATAGGTTTTGAGTGTGTGTGTTTGTATTTGCATGTGCCAGGGTGTGTGTATGCATTAGTTTGTTAGCCATGCTAGAAAATGTGGCATATAATGACCGGATCATATTTCTGATTCTAAGCTTCATTTTAGAACTTTATCTTTTTTTGATTGGAGGAAAGCTTTATAAATGACTTTTTCCTAGTTTTTCCATCTGTTGAAATCTGTGTTGATTTAGAAACCGTAGAACTGTTAAGAGACAGTGGCTGAGAATACATTCTTACTAGATTCATCACAACATCTGGTGGGTAGATGTGTACAGGTGGAACTGGGTAAATGTGGGTAGGGGGTTACTAGGCCTGCTAGGTGGTAAGGAGATGTAACCATCTATTCCCTATGTTCCTGGGAGCACAGAGTAGCACTGTCATTTTGGGACAGTTAAATTATTATGTCTAAATGATACTTCCTGTACATCATCTTTTTTATGTGATAGCTAGTATTAAAAGTTGTCTTTGCTCACAGAGCTGCTGCAGTTCTGCATTTCAAAAGCACAAGGTCACTTTGTGGTTTTTAGTATTTACAGAATCACAGTGTGTATCACTAAATAGATTCAGGCTTCTCCACTGCCAGAAGAATTTCTGTTTCGAGGGTGTATTTGGTTTATGTGGCAAGGTTTTGGTAGTGAGGAGCTGCAGGGGTGGCTTCTGTGAGAAGCCACCGGGAGCAGCTCCCATGTTGGACACAGCCTGTTCCAGCTGGCTTCAAGACAGACCCGCCACTGGCCAAAACTGAGCCCATCAGCGACGATGGTAGTGTCACTGGGATAACATATTTGAGAAAGGGTAAAGAACGCTGCACAACAGCAGCTGGGAAAAAGGAGTGAGAATATGTGAGAGAAATAACCCTGTAGGCACCAAGGTCAGTGAAGAAGGAGGGGGAGGAGGTGCTGTGGGCATCAGGGCAGAGATTACCTTACAGCCCCCCTGGAGAATATCATGATGAATCAGGTTGTCCCTCTGCAGCCTATGGAGGACCACGGTGCAGCAGATATCTACCCTGCAGCCCATGGAGGACCCCACGCTGTAGCAGGTGTACATACCCTGAAGGAAGTTGTAGCCCATGGACAGGAGCCCAGGCTGGAACAGGTTTGCTGGCAGGACCTGTGACCCCATGGGGGACCCACACTGGAGCAGTCTGTTCCTAAAGGACTGCACCCTGTGGAAAGGAACCATGTTGGAGCAGTTCGTGAAGGACTGTCTCCCTCCCATAGGAGGGACCCCACACTGGAGCAGGGGAAGGGTGTGAGGATGAGGGAATGGCAGAGAGAAAGTGTTATGACCTGACCACAGCCCCCATTCCCTGCACTGCTCAGGGGGAGGAGGTAGAAGAGCTGGGAGTGAAACTGGGTCTGGGAAGAAGGGAGGAGTGGAGGAAAGGTGGTTTTAGTTTGGTTCTTATTTCTCACTATCCTACTCTGTTATCAGTTGGCAATAAATTAAATTAATTTTCCAAAGTCAAGTCTGTTTTGCCCTTAGCAGTAACTGGTAAGTGTTCTCTGTCATTACCTCCACCCACGAGTTTTTCTGTTGTTTTTTCTCCCTGTGTCCTGTTCAGGAGAGGGAGTAATAGAATGGCTGGATGGGCACCTGGCAGCTAGCCAGGGTTAACCCACCAAAGAGGGCCTAAAAAGAATTGATAGTTATGAGATGCTCTTTTTAATGTATTGTGATTTCCATCAGTGTGTGTGTAATCCACACATATGTTGTAGCATGCTTCCACTGTAAATCAGTAGTCTTTTAATAGTTGTGCGCTGTTCTGCATCTTTACTGAGTAGATGGAGGTATAGTTTTTGTTCTATACTAGAATTTAATCAATTGGGGTTTTTTTGCTTCTGTGATCAGATTATGATTTTCCTCAACTTTCCTTTGTTGCTTTGTCCTCAGTTTTCTTTGTAAATAAAGATTTCTAAACTGTGTTCATTGCAAATTTATCACTGCAAGTACTGGATATTTTATATTCAGAACTGAGCTAAATTGATTAATGCTGAATGATCATAGAAATAATTTGTATTGTTTGAGTTTGTTGAAAGTCAGGCTGTATAGACTATGTCTCACTGTTCTAAATAACAAATTCCCTCCAGTGATGCTTTTGTACATCATAAGTAAAGTAAACCCATGGATGCCACTGGTACAGTCTTATGTGGTAGGGAACAACATGAGCCACCTGCTGTGTTGTTGCCACATGGCCACTTGAATTTAGGAAGCCTTTGTCCCAGCTGCTCGGGCCTAGTACAACAACTGTAGGAGATAAAGACGGCTTAATAGGTATAACGAAACAAGGAATTTGTTCACTCCTTCCCATGGGCAGGCAGGTGTTCAGCCATCTCCAGAAAAGCAGGGCTCTGTCACGTGTAACAGTTACTTGGGAAGACAAACACCATCACTCTGAATGGCCCCCCCTTCCTTCTTCTTCCCCCAGCTTTATATACTGAGCATGATGCCATATGGTGTGGGACATCCCTTGGGTCAGTTGGGCTCAGCTGTCCCCGCTGTGCCTCTGCCCAGCTTCTTGTGCCCCCCCAGCCCACTCACTGGTGGAGTGGGGTGAGGAGCAGAAAAGGCCTTGACTCTGTGTAAGCCCTGTTCAGCAGTAATGAAAACATCCCTCTGTTATGAACACTGTCTCCAATCCATACCTGCCCCATACTAGCTACTGTGAAGAAAATTAACTCTACTCCAGCCAAAACCAGCACAGATTTCCAATGTACTGAAAGTCAAAAGGCTGGCAGCTGTTACAGCTTCAAGGCAAGCTGCGGGTCTGAAATAAATCTGTGTATTGACTTCTTTATTTAATTATTTTCATGGGCAGGGCAATATCTGGGTAAAAAGTTGAAATTGAAAAGTCGTGCTGTCCCACTGTGTACATTTGTCTTATTAGCCCTGTGGACTCTGTGATCTAATCCTTGTCACACGCATTGAATTCCCTGTGTGCAGTGTCTCTAACAAGAATCTCATCCATTGCACAGGATTACATTCTCAGTATAATTATGCAAGCTACTGCGTACATTGATCAGTAAAATTTCTTCTTGCAGAAAAGGAGTATGAAAGAGATCCATCTCTTCAGATTAGTCCACTAATGTAAATACCTGTGAATTCTTTTTTTGTAAGTAGAATTATAAGTTTATATCTTACTGTTGTTATAAAATCTAGTTTAAATTTTTTTTGGGGGGGAGGGTGTTTGATGCATGCAGAAGGAAAATTATTTAGCTGGTCTTGTGTTTTAATGTTTGAAAACATTTACAGAGGCTGTTGCTATAACTAATTTTATTGTGATCATGATATTGAGGCTTGACCACAGCAGGTTTATTGTGTAGTTTCCTTTCCTCTCTTCAGATTTCATTATTTCAGCTTCATTATTGCTTAGTGTTTCTTCTGTCATGTAAAGTGGCATAGAGCAAAACAGTTTATGTCTGTCCATGCGGAGAAGCGTGTAACAGCTCAGTGGACTCCTGTTAAATTCAGTTTGCTTTATAGCATGGAGCTATAGTAGCGCTGGGCAGGAGCCCTGCAAGATGCTCTGTCTTTCATATGCTGATCTTTGCATCACATGATTTCCTAATGAATGGAAATCTTCCTGAAACCTGCAGATTTGTACTTACTCCTTCTAAAAAGGGGTAGGTGCCCAGAGGACAACAGCAAAACCCAAAAACAAACAAAAGAGTCCAAACCCCCAAACCTACTCTTTTGACAGAAAGTAGTGACAGACACACACACACACACACAAAAAAAATCCCATGGCAAAAAAAAGCACAGAGGGCACCAGGGCAGAATGAACAAATGGGAAGACTGAGTTGTAGCACCTGAAGCACCAGAGTTAGTGGAGAGCTCTTGTTATCATCTAAATTGTGTGGAAGGAC